>APFE030967329.1:0-17768 GCA_000404065.3 Pinus taeda
TTATTTTCTCAAATATTCTAGGAGAATTATGCACAAAATAATTGATAAAGTTATTTTTTATGGAAGGGGTTCAAAATACTCCTTCGAAGTGCTCAATGAGGATGGGGCACCATTCTTCTTTCAGTAGTGTAGTATTTCTTGTTTGTATTGACCATATTTCTTTAAACTCATATGCATCACAAGACATTTTTTAACACACATTTACTCTACAACATTTATATTTGAAGCATGTTATCTTACAATTCAATGATCATCCGTTCATATTATAACACTTTTCCCAATTGTATTTAAGCCAAAACACACTTACATTGGAAAAAAGTTTTTTTTTTTTTTTTTACAAAATTACAAATTATACAATCTTCCACAATGCATTGAAAGGCCCCAAGTATCTCTCTAATTAAAAAGCCCTTCATATTCAAATTTTTCTTATTTTTTGCCGTTTTCTATTTCATTGGTTTTTAAATCTTTTTATATGGTATTAATTTTATATATTTTATTGATGTAGATAAGAGTATACACATATAATTTAGCTTCTTATATATACTTGGTTAAATAGTATGATACAAATTTACTTATTCTAATTTCTATATATATTTTTCTGATTTTGAAAATCTTTAGTTGAATTGCATGAGTGGTTTTGACGTGTGCTTAGTTGAGTTGTGTGTTTTCTCGTTCAAATTGCTTATATATGAATAGTTGTATGAATGTTTATTTATGAATATATGTATGTAATTTGAAATTGTAATCGTGCGTCTGTTGTTTTTAATTATGAATTTCAATGTGTATGTACAATGTAGATTTTAATTTGTATATTATGAGTTTACTTTTGTTTAAAGCTGCATAAGCATATTTTAGTGTTTTCCTTTATTGACATGAAATTGTATGTTGTATGTTTAGTTGAGTTTGTATATTGCATGTTTCTTTATTTCAACTTGTACTTTGCATGTTTCTTTATTTGAAGTTGAATATATATATATATATATATATATATTTGATATTATGTATTATATGTGACTTGAAATCGTAATAGTGTGTTTGCTGTATTGAATTGTGATTGTAATTAATTTTAGAACACAAATAATGCACAGGTTTTACTTTGTATATTGTGTGTTAGCTTATTTAATGTTGTTATGGCATCTTTGAATGTATGTCTTTGAATTGACTTGACATTGACATTGTATGAGGTGTATTTCCTTATTTGGAATTGTATATTATGTGTTTTTCTATTTGAATTCGTATTTGGTGTTTGATATTTAAAAATTTAAAATTGTATTTAAATTTGTATTCTAGGCATTGTCTAAAATTTCATATACATGAGAGAACATGTTTTTTTCAAATTTTTGTATGTGTAGGTGGTTTTGTCAATGTTTGTGAATGTATGTGTTTAAATTTTATATTCCACTGCATGTATATACTTGGTTAAATAGTAAGATACATATTTACTTATTCGAGTTTCTATGTATATTTTTCAGATTTTGAAAATGTTTATGTATTTATGTTGATATTTTGAATTCAAATTGTGTACCATCTTTGTTTATTCATTTTAAATTGTGAAATCGTGTGTTTAGTTGAATTGCATGTATATGTGAGTGGTTTTGACCGTGTGTTCTGTTGAATTGTGTATTTACTTGTTTGAATTGCTTATATATGAATAGTTGTATGAATGTTTATTTATGAATATATGTATGTAATTTGAAATTGTAATCACGTGTTTGTTGTTTTTAATTATGAATTTCAATGTGTATGTATAATGTAGATTTTAATTTGTATATTATGAGTTTACTTTTGTTTAAAGCTGCATAAGCATATTTTAATGTTTTCCTTTATTGACCTGAAATTGTATGTTGTGTGTTTAGTTGAGTTTGTATATTTTATGTTTCTTTATTTCAACTTGTACTTTGTATGTTTCTTTATTTAAAATTGATTAAGTATGTTTACTAAGTGTTTTTGCAATGAACCCTTGTGTTTGTTATGTTGATTTGTATTAGGCATCAATTTTATTATAAACTTGAAGGTGTGTATTTTATATAGATTTAATTAAGTCTTATATTTTTATTGTATAATATTTTAATGTTTATTTATTATATTGAGTTCTAATTATAATGAGATTTCTATTTTTTATTTCTCTTCTTTAATTTTATTTGGTTAAAAATTATTTCAATCATTTTGAGAAATGGATAAATTTAATTAAAAATAACAAATATAAATACGATCTATTTAATAATTTTATTTTATTTTGAAATAAATTTCAACATTATTATTATTATTCTTATATTTAGTTATTGTTTCTAAATTGTATTTGTCATTTTCCATCTAAAGATTAGTAAGTTAATTTGAAAATTTGCAACAAAACATAAATATTTTGATAATATAACGTTTTAACATAAAAAAAACATAATTAGTAACTATTTTTAATAAATATTACTACCATAGCAATAATAATGCGATTAATGCAAAATTTTATTATAATTTATTTTCATTAATGTTAACAAATTAATATGTTTTTAAAAAATATCCATTAACATCATTAATCATTTAAAATATTAAATCAATATAATAACTATAGTTAATAAATATTTCTACCACACCAATAATAATTTGATTGATGCAAAATTTTATAACAATTTATTTTCATTAATGTTAATAAATTAATATGTTTTTAAAAAACATCCATTAAAATCATTAATTGTTTAACATATTAAATCAATATAATTAAATCATCTCGGCATGTTGATAAGTAAAAGAGCCCATATAAAAGTTTTTGCGGCATATAAGTTTACAGGTTCACGTGGTTGACCCTGTTAGTAGAGATTATAATCTTGAAGCAAAGAGGAGTTTTTTTAATTGTTAATGAAAATTAGCATAACACATATTTAAAAATAAACATATTTAGACAATTTAAAATAGAACATTTCAAGCAAATGAACATGAATCAATCACTATATTATTCTATAAGAAAATATTAACCCAATGAAACATTTTCATGAAGAAATTGATGTATTAATGTTAAGTCTCCTTGTTTGTTTGGGAAAATCCCATAGGTCGAGCTAAGGAAATATGAAAAATATGATTTAAACAATAGGAGAACCTTTAGGGAACCTATTACATCCATGCATATGCCTGTATCTAAACTACTCAACTTGTTGTAAGTCTTCTTATGTCTTAGTACTTGTTGAGTCTAGTAGAGAAGGGAAAAGGGGAAAATATTAAGCGAGCAAATCAATATCAAAGGTCCTAAAAAAACTTCTTTGAAGGGGAAACATCTTCTGCTCTCAATAAGTAAGAATCCCTCCTTTGGTCATCGAAAAAATAAGTGCCAATGCACAATCTATTAAGCTAAATAAATAAAGGGTGAAAGAAGAGAAAGGCTTATAGTGTAGGGAGGTGAAGCTAGTGAATTCACCGTGGTATTATCCAGGCTTGCTGGTAGCGAAGAAACTTTTGTGCTCTTGAAGTGAATTCATGAGGTTACTGTCTAGGCCTGCTTGCAGCAGAGCAACATAAAACATGAAAAATCATCTAATGAAAATCATAATTTGTCGTGCACATTACCCTTCCTTATATTGAAATAATTGTGATATGGTGTATGTTTTATCTATCTTCCAATCAAGCCAAGAAAATTGAGATGCTATGTGTAAAACTGGGTCGAAGAGGGGAGGTCAAGAAAATCAATACTTCCTGAAGGTTTGGCCCTTAACTGAAAGCTATTTCTTGACAAAGAAGTTGAACTTCACCGAGTGAGACCACAAGTGTTGTCGTTGCTACAAGACCATCCAAAATTTCACTACATTTGAATTTTGGAGCCTATTATTACTATTGAATCTAGAATCGTTTTGATCAACAAATGTCGTTTATGTTATTTTGTGTGTCTATTAAAATAATTTACTAAAGTGTTATAATCCCTAAACCCTAAACCCTAAGCATTTTACAACATATTAAAAAGTGTTTTGTAACTTTAATCTAAGTGTTTATTAAAATAACTTACTAGTTTGTTTCAAAACTTAAACCCTAAACATTAAACCCCCAAATCCTAAAACGTAAGTGATTTATAACATTATATAAATCATTTTGTAACTTTTACTTAAGTGTTTATTAAAATCATTTACTAAAGTGTTATAAACCTTAAACTCTAAACCCAAAACCCCAAAACATAAGGATTTTATAACATTTTAAAAAGTGTTTTGTAACATTTATTTAAGTGTGTATTAAAACCATTTACTAAAGTGTTCTAAACCCTAACACCTAATCCCTAAACCCTAAGCCCCAAACCTTAAACCCTAAACCATATACCATAAACTCTAAACCCTAAGCATTTTTGTAACTTTTATTTAAGTGTTTATTAAAAGAATTTATTAGAGCATTATAAACCATAAACCGTAAACCACACACCTCAAACCCAAACCCTAAAACTTAAGAATTATCTAACATTTGAAACCCCAAGCGCTAAACCCTAATTTTTTTCTAACAATTTAACAAGCGTTTTCTAACTTTTTTAAGTGTTTATTAAAATCATTTACTAAAGTTATAAACCCTAAACCTTAAGCATTTTATTACATTTTAACAAGCATTTTGTAACTTTGTAAAACCCTAAACCCTAAGCATTTGATAAAATTTTAATAAGCATTTTGTAACATTTTTTTTTATTTTTTTTACTAAAAGCATTTACTAAAATGTTATAAACCATAAACCCTAAATAGAAAACCCTAATCCCTAAACCCCAAAACCAATACCCTAAACCCTAAACCCAAAACCCTAAATCCTAACCATTTTATAACATTTTAAAAAGCAAGTTCAAACTTTTATTTAAGTGTTTATCAAAATAATTTACTAAAGTATTATAAAAGCTAAACCCTAAATACTAAACCCCAAAATATAAACCCTAAATCATAATTCCTAAATGCTAAACCTTAAACCAAAACCCTAAACCTTAAACCCTAGACACCAAACCTAAACCCTAAACCCTAAACCCCAAGAATTTTATCACATTTTAAAAAGTGTTTTGTCATTTTCCTTTAAGTGTTTATTAAAAAAATTTACTAATATTTTATAAACCCTAAACGCTAAACCCCAAACCATTAACACTAAACTCTAAACCTGAAACCCTAAACCCTAAACCCTCTTCTCTAAATCCTAAACCCTAAACCCTAAACTCTAACCATTTTATAACATTTTAAATATCATTTTGTTACTTTTATTTAAGTGTTTATTAAAATGATTTACTAAAGTGTTCTAAATCCTAAACCCTAAACTGTAAACCCTAAACCCTAAAACCTAAGCATTTTATAAAATTTAAAAACGTTTTGTAATTTTATTTAAGTTTTTATGAGGAAACTTTACTCATGTATTATAATCCTGAAACTATAAATACTAAACCCTATAACCTAAATCCTCTACCCTAAGAATTTTATAACATTTAAAAAACAATTTTGTAACTTTTTAAGTGTTTATTAACAACATTTAATAAATTGTTATAAACCCTAAACCTAAACCCTAAAATCTAAATCCTAAGTATTTAGTAACATTTTAAAAGGCGCTTTGTTACTTTTTTTAACTCTTTATTAAAATAATTTACTGTAAACTGTGAACCCTAACAATTTTAGAACATTTTAAAGCCTAAACCCTAAACCCACAACAATTTATAACATTTTAACAAGCATTTTGTAACTTTTTTAAGTGATTGCTAAAACCATTTACTAAACTATTATAAATCAAAAGCCATAAACCCTAACCCGAAACCCTAAGAATTTTATAACATTTTAGCAATATTTTTTAAGTTTTGTTTAAGTGTTTCTTGAAATCATTTACCAAACTTTTATAAAACCAAAATCCTAAACCCTTAACACTAAACCCTAAACCTAAAACCACAAACCCTAAACCCTAAACCCTAAGCATTTTATAACCTTTTAAAAAACATTTTCTAACATCTATTTTAGTGTTTTTTAAAATAATTTACTAAAGCGTTATAAACCCTAAACCATAACCCTAAACATTAAACCCTAAACTCTAAAGCCTAAAGCCTAAACCCCAAACCCTAAGCCTTACACCCTAAATGGTAATCACTGAGCATTTTATAACATTTTAAAAAGAATTTTGTAACTTTTTCTTAAGATTTTATTAAAATCACTTACTAAAGTGTTATAAACCCTAAACCCTAAACCCTCAACCCTAAACCCCAAACCCTAACACTAATATTTTTAAAAACATTTTAAAAAGTGTTATAAACAGTAAACCATAAACACCAAACCCTAAAACCTAAGGATTTTATAACATTTTAAAAAACATTTTGTAACTTTCATTTAAGTGATTTTTAAAACCATTTACTTATATTTTATAAACCCTAAATCCTAAACGCTAAACTCTAAACCCGAAACCATAAATCCTAAACTCTAAACCCTAAACCCTAAACCCTGACCATTTTACAACATTTTAAAGACAAATTTGTAACTTTTATTGAATTGTTTATTAAAATAATTTATTAAAGCATTATAAACCAGAAACCCTAAACTCCACACCCCAAACCCTAAACCCTAAGAATTTTATAAAAATTTAAACCCACAAGCGTTTTGTAACTTTTGTCTAAGCGTTTATTAAATGAATTTACTAAAGTTTTATAAACCCTAAACCCTAAGCATTTTATTACATTTTAAGAGGCTTTTTGTAGCTTTTTAAAACCCTAAACCCTAAACGGTAAACCCTAAGCATTTTATAACATTTTAATAAGCCTTTTGTAACTTTGTTTAAGGGTTTATTAAAACCATTTACTAAAGTGTTCTAAACCATAAAACATAAGAATTATTTAACATTTTAACAAGCGTTTTTAACTTTTATTAAAGTTTTCATTGAAATCATTTACTAAATTGTCCCTAAACCCTAAACACTAAGCATTTTATAACAATTTAATGAGCGTTTCGTAACTTTTTGTTGAAGTTTTTATTAAAACCATTTACTAAATTTTTATAAAATATAAACCATAATCCCTAAATCCTAATCATTTTATAGAATTTTAAACCCTAAACCCTATACCCTATACTCTATACACTAAACCCTAAAGCTTAAGAATTTCATAACAATTTAAAAAGAGTTCTGTAACTTTTTTTGAGTGGTTATTAAAGGCATTTATTGAAGTGTTATAAATCCTAAACCCTAAACACTAAGCATTTTATAACCTTTTAAAAAGTGTTTTGCTACTTTTTTTAAGTGCTTATTAACAGCATTACAAGGTTATAAACCCTAAACCCTACACACTAAACCCTACATATTTTATACCATTTTAATGCATAAACACTAAACCCTAATCATTTTATAACATTTTAACAAGTGCATTGTAACTTTTTCTTATGTTCTTTTTAAAAGAATTTACTAAAGTGGTATAAATCCCAAACCCTAAACCCTAAGCCCTAACCCTAAACATAAAGCATTTTATAATATTTTGAAAAATGTTTTGTGAGTTATTTTATGTGTTTATCTAAGCCATTTACTAAGGTGTTTTAACCCTAAACCCTAAGTATTTTATAACATTCTAACAAGTGTTTTGTAACTTTTATTTAAGTGTTTATTAAAAGCATTTACTAAAGTGTTATAAACCTCCAAATCCTAAAACCTAAACGCCAAACCCTAAACTTCAAACCCCTAACCCTAAACCCTAAACATTAACCATTTTATAACCTTTCAAAAAATGTTTTGTAACTTTTATGTAAGTGTTTATTAAAAGAATTTAATAAAGTGCTATAAACCTTAAACCCTAAAACCTAAACCCTAAATCCTAAAACCTAAACCCTAAACCTTATGTATTTTATAACATTTTAAAGAGATTTTTGTAACTTTTGTCTATGTGTTTATTAAAAACATTTACTAAAGTGTTATAAAACCTAAACCGTAAAACCATAAACGCTAAGAATTTTATAACGTTTTTAAAAGCATTTTATAGTTTTTATTTAAGTGTTTATTAAAAGCATTTTATAACATTTTAAAACCTAAAGACTAAAGCCTAAACCCCAAACTCTGAGCATTTTATAACATTTTAAAAAGTGTTTTTTAACTTTTATTCAAGTGTTTGTTAAAAGAATTTACTGAAGTGTTTTAAACAATAGACACCAAACCCTAAGAATTTTATAGCATTTTAACAAGTGTTTTGTAACTTTTTTTAAGTTTTTATTAAAATCATTTACTAAAGTCTAATAAACCCTAAATCCTAAGCCCTAGGAATTTTAAAACCTTTTAAAAAGTATTTATTAAAAGAATATAATAAAGTGTTAGAAACCCTAAACCGTAAACCTAAACCTTAAACCTTAAACCCTAAACCCTAAACCCTAAAAACTAAACATTTTATAACATTTTAAAAAGAGTTTTCTAACTTTTTTTAAAGTGTTCATTAAAACACAAAATCTAAACAATAAAACCCAAACCCTAAATAATAAACAATAAATCCTCAACCTAAACCCCAAACTCTAAACCCCGAGCATTTTATAACATTCTAAAAAGTGTTTTGTAACTTTTTTTTAAGTTCCTATTAAAATAATTTACTAAAGTGTTATAAATCCCAAACACCAAGCACCAAACCCTAAACCCTATGTCCTAACTCTAAACCCTAAGCATTATATAACATTTTAAAAAGTGCTTTGTAAATTGTTTTAAGTGTTTATTAGAAGAAATTACTAAATTGTTATAAACCCTAAACACCAAACCCTAAACCCTAAAACAGAAACATTTTATAACATTTCAAAAAGTGTTAGACATTTTTTAAGTGTTCATTAAAATCACTTACTAAAATGTTATAAACCCTAAACCCTAAACCATAAATCCTTAACCATAAATCCTAAACCATAGGACCCAAACCCTAAATCCTAAACCCTAAACCTTAAACCCTAAACCCTAAGCATTTTATAACATTTTAAAAAGTGTTCTGTAAATTTTATTTAAGTGTTTATCAAAAGGATTTACTAAAGTGTTATAAACCCTAAACATGAAACCCTAAACCCTAAAACCTATACCCTAAGCATTTTATAACATTTTAAAAATTGTTTTGTAACTTTTATTTAAGTATTTATTTAAAGCGTTATAAACGTTAAACCCTAAAAAATACACCCTAAAACCTAAACCCAAAACCTTGAACCCTAAACCCTAAGTATTTCATAAAAATTTTAAATGCATTTTGTAACTTTTATTTCAGTTATTATTAAAAACATTTACTGAATTGTGATAATCCCTAAGCCTTAAACGCTAAAAAATAAACCCTAAACCCAAAGCCCTAAACCATAAACCCTAAGCATTTTATACTAGTTTAAAAATCAATTTTTAATTTTTATTTAAGTGTTTATTAAAATAATTTACTAAAGCATTATAAACCCTAAACCCTAAACACGAAACCCTAAACCCTAAATGCTAAACCTAAAACCCAAGAATCCTAAACCCTAAACCATAAGCAATTTACAACATTTTAAAAAGTGTTCTATAACTTTTATTTAAATATTTATTTATAATGTTTACTAAAATATTATAAAATCGAAACACTAAACCCTAAAACCTAAACCCTAAACCCTAAGCATTTTACAACATTTTAAAAAAGAGTTATGTAACTTGTTTTAAGTGTTTATTAAAAGAATTTACTAAAGTGATATAGGCCCTAAACCCTGAACCCTAAACCCAAAGCCTAAACCCTACACACTAAACCATAAACCCTAAATCTCAAACCCCAATCTCAAAACCCTAGATCCTAAAGTCAAAATCCTAAACCCTAAACATTTTATAACATTTTAAAAATTGTTTTGTAACTTTTATTTATGTGTTTATTAAAAGAATTTACTAAAGTGTTATAAAACCTAAAACCTAAACACTAAACCCCAATCCCCAAACATCAAACCCTAAAACATAAAGCTTAATCCTTTTTTCCTAAACCCTAAGCATTCTATATAATTTTAAAAAGCATTTTGAAAATTTTAATTTAAGTGTTTATTAAAGGAATTTAATGAAGTCTTAAAAACTCTAAATGCTAACAACCAAACCCTAAACCCTAAATCATAAACCATAAATCCTAAACGTTAACATTAAACCCTAAACCCCAAACCCTAAATTGTAAATGCTAAACCCTAAGGATTTTATAACACCTTAAAAAGCACTTTGTAGTTTTTATTTAACTATTTATTAAAAGAATTTATTAACCTATTATAAACCCTAAGCAATAACCCCTAAACTATGAATGCCAAATTTTAAACCCTAAATGTAAACTCTAAGTCCTAAACCTTAAACCATAATCCCTAAACCCTAAACCATAAGAATTTTATAGCATTTCTAAAATCTTTTTGTAACTCTTATTTAAGTTCTTATTAGAAGCATTTATTAAAGTGTTATAAACCCTAAACCTTAAACTCTAAACTCCAAAACTTAAAAACTAAACCCTAAGCAGTTTATAACATTTTAAAACATTTTGTAACTTTAATTTAAGTGTTTATTAAGAGAATTTACTAAAGTCTTATAAACCCTAAACCCTAAGCATTTTACAACATTTTAAAAAATTATTTGTAACTTTTACTTAAGTGTTTATTATAAGTAGTTACTAAAGTCGTATAAAACTTAAACACTAAGCATTTTATAACATTCTAAAAGTCCTTTTGTATGTGTATTATAATTTTTGAAGTTGAAATCCTTTAATGATACTTATTTTATAACATGTTATACTATGTAATGAACTTTTTTATTTATGGGCTATATATTTGAACTTGAAAATTGTGGCTTTATATGAGTTTTTGTTAATTGATTTTTTTATAATATAGGAAATTACCGTTCATTACATATTTTGTCTTCTAGTCAATCTCATTGCACATTTTCTGTAAGTTCAAAAAATTGTGTATTGATCAACACATATTAGAGTTTTTATTGAAGAAGAAAACACAATAGTTAGTATAATAGTTACACAACAAGGAGTTGGAAAACCTATTTGAAGAGAAGTAATTGGATAACTATTTTTCTATTAGAGAATCAATGCACAGGAAGGAAAAATAACTTGATGTAAAGATTAAATGAGGGATTCACCACCAATGGAAAGTAGATGAAATTGAAAGTGTCAAATTCGAGTTCCTTTCGCCTCATTTCTTGTAGCCCATGTGCACCCTAGTCATCAGCTCTTATTTTCTTCATTCCAACAGCCGCCATACCTTATATTGTTCATTCCATCGAAGCAAAGGGGAAATTTCATATCTAGTATTAAGTAGAAAATATCTCTGAGGCCGAGAATGCTTAGCAAATATTATTGAGTAGACACGTCATATTTATTAGATAGGAGATTATATGATGTTTAATTTAATTATTAAATCCACACATCATAGTCCCATTACACGTGTGAGTTGTGGAGCTTTTGAATTTTATGATGAGTGGGAGGCATTGAGTGACAACTAACGTTCTTGAAATCATATGGCTAGAGTAATTCGATTTAGGAATTCACAAAAAGTTATGATAATGATGTTGTGCTCCTCACTCCATCCCTTGGGAAATAGCTAAGATAATGATGTTGTGGACCTTACTGCATCCGTTGGGACCGTGTGGAGTAGATTAAACATTTATTTACGCCAGAGTAAAATTTTAGAAGATATATTATTGTAGTCCACTATACATATTGTACTTCACCTTTCTGGTTATAGTTGCAAACATGAATTTATTTTAACATAATTAATTAATTCTATAAAGTTGTTGTATAAAATATTCTATGAATTATTGCCAATTTTGTATATATAAAAAAAGTACTTTCATATATATATATTCTGGTTTGTTTAACTCTCATGTCTATATTTTGAAATATTTAAATAATTTTCCATTATTGTAAATGTTTTTTTTAATTATAATTTGATAATAAATAACGAATTTTAAATTCAATTATAAATGTATTTCAAATGGTTTTTGTGAAGGTTATATTGTTTTCTTAAATAAATGAATATTATATTTAATGTTCCAAATATTAATATTTAAAAAGAAAACACACACACACACACACATATATATATAAACAATGTATTCTTAAAATTTATTGTAATTAACTTCAAATTTTAGTATAAAAAATTTCTATATTTTATTTTCTTGTGAAATAAAATTTCTACTCTTTGGATTTCCACTAGGGAAACCCGACCAAACAAGTAACCTCAAATATTTCAAAATAGGAAAAGGCACAGAGCTAAGACACAAAACTAAGACAAGAAAACAAAATCAAAACTAAAAATACATAGGCACATAGGTATGCATGCAATTTCTTGGGATCAATAACCTTTATTGTGATGGGATGGTGATTTCTCCTAGGAGTGCACCGAGGATCAAGAGGAGCCCCATTTGCCATTAAATTCTCGCAAAGACGCCCCTTGTATGACCAACATCAAAAATCGAATATTCCACCTTAGAAAACAGCTAGGTGTTTGTTAGGATTATGTCACTCATTCGAAAGCTCCCATTCCACCTAAGTGATCTCTTCTCGAATTAATTATGTGGTCAAATCCCAGTAATGATTGGTTGAGCTCTAAAGTCAAATTTGAGCTCTAGGACAACCTATCTCTTGGTAGTAATATGCTCCTCACTTGACATTAGCTATTTGTCTAGGCATCAAAAACAACCAAAAAGATGAGAGGCCCACGTGACACTCGAATGGTTTAACAAGAGTGGAAAAGTCCCAACACAACCCCCTATTCTTGCCAATACCTTCTAGTGGCAGAGCCATCTTGAGAGCTAAAATGTCTATGGGATAAGAACAAGGAACCAACGAGGGATTAGGAACAAAAATGTATAAATAAAGAGTCTTAACATACCTAGGCCCAATGGCTCTACTAGGTTCCTCGAGTGCCGGCATTTACTTGACACTATATATATTTTTCATTATTTACTTGTATATATATATATATATATATATAATATAATATATATATATAAATATATATATATATATATATAGTATATATATATTATATATATATTATAAATTTGTATTTTTTATAATCATATATTTGTTTATTTCCTTTTCGTTATAAAACTGCATTCAGTTATGTTTATGATCAAATATATATTTTTGGTGTAAGGTATTATGAATTTGTTATTTAATTTATCTTGGTTATTATTTTTTATGTAAATATTACTCTTTCTAAATATGAAAATGTATATTTATTTAACATACATTTAAATATTTCAAGGTTATTACTATTTTAACAAAAATTCTAATGTTACAATGTATGATTTTTAAAAAATTGCTAGAATTTATGTCTTTCTTTTTAGGTTTTAAAATTTCACTTTAAATGGCATAATGGGTTATGATTATTTTATTAATATTATAAAATTTATTTCATGTTTATAATGTGTATAAAATTGTATATTGTCACCATATATTTTTGTTGAAAGAATTAGTTTCACTTAATGCTAAGTGATGTTAAGTGATGTATGTATTTTTTTATAAAAAGTATGCTTTTATTTTAATTTTCTAAATTTCACTTTAAATGACACAATGGGTTGTGATTCTTTTATTAATATTGTAAAATTGATTCCATGCTTATGATGTATATAAGGTTGTATATTGCCACCATATATTTTTGTTGAAAAAATTAGTTTCAATTAATGCTAAGTAGTGTTAGGTGAAGATAGGTTTCAAAATTATATTTAAGGTTTAAGTTTTAGGATTAGGGGGGAGAGAGTGAGGGAGAAATGGTCACATAGAGATAAAGAGTGAGAGGGTTGACTGGGTAAGAGATGATTGAGACAGAGTATGAGGGACATAAACATATTTGAGGGAGAGAGAGAGCTAGGGGAGGGAATGGGCGATAGAGAATGAGAGTAAGGATGAGAGATAAGAAGAGAGAGAGGGATTAAGAGAGAATGAGTAATAAAGCGAGAGATGAAATTAGTGCAAGAGACAGGAATAAAGGGGAGAGAGAGGGAGGGCAGGGGACGATATCAAGAGAGAGTGAAAGAGAAAGGGATATGGAGAATGAGAGAGAGGAAGAGTGAGAGATGGAGGTAGAGGGCATGAGAGATAGGGAGAGTGAGTGATGAGGAGGGAGACAAAGACGGCTAGGAGAGAGAGGAAAATAAATATTGAAAGTGGGAGAGGGGGGGAAAGAGAGAAGTAGTGAGAATGAGTGTGAGGGTGAGAGGAGAGGGAGGGAGAGAGAGGAGGAGATTTAGAGAGAGAGAGAGAAGTGTATTAGATTGTGCGAGAGATGCATTCTGAGAGTGAGGAAGAGAAATATTGGGAGATAGTGAGAGAGGGAGATGTCAAGAGAGAGGGAGAGCAAGTGAGAGAAAGAAATCAAGGCATAGGCGAAGAGAAGGAAAGAGGGGGAAAGGAGGAGGAAGTAGAAATGGGGGGGGGAGAGAGAGAGAGAGAGAGAGAGAGAGATGGAGGGAGAGGGGGGAAGAGAGAGAGTAAGATAAAGAACGAGAAGATGAGAGACTGACAGAGAGAGTGATGGATAATTATTCAATATCATAATGAGAGTGAGGGAGACACATAGTAAGAATCACAGAGAGAGATTGAGAGATATTGTGAGAGAGAGATAGCATGAGTGAGATAGAGCAAAAGATAGAGAGAGTGAGAGAGAGAGAGGGAAAAATGGATGGAATGAGGTAGGACCTATTTTCCCTTTCAATTTCTTTCACAATATATTCATATACATTTAGGATTTATTTCCTATGTGAAGTAATATTCTCGTTCACATTTATTGCACACTGGATTTTTTAGCTAGCATCTCTCATCTTTGGAACAATAAAGCCTTGTGAACCCTAAACCATAAACCTTCAGCATTTTATAGCATTTTTAATCCTAAACCTAAAGCCTAAGAATTCGATGAGATTTTAACAAGATTTTTGTAACTTTTCTTGATGTGTTTATTAAAATCATTTACTAAAATGTTATAAACCCTAAATCCTAAACCATAAGAAGTTTATAACATTTTGAGCCCAAAACCCTAAACTCTAAATGCTAAGTATTTTATAACATTTTAACAAGCGTTATCTAAATTTTTTAAGTGTTTATTAAAATCATTCACTAAATTGCTATAAACCCTAAACCCTAGACAATGAGCATTTTATAGAATTTTAAATCCAAAACCCTAAAGCCTAAGCATTTTATAACATTTTAATAAGTGTTTTGTAGATTTTTTATGTTGTTATTAAGATAATTTATCAAAGTGTTATAAATCCCAAACCCTAAACCCTAAACCCTAAACACTAAAACGTAATCACCAAACCCCAAACCTAGAACCCTAAACCCAAAAACCTAAGCATTTTATGATCTATTAAAAATAATTTTGTAACTTTTATTTAAGGGTCTATTAAAAGAATTTACTAAGGTGTTATAAAACCTAAACCCTAATATTTTAATAACATTTTAAAAATTGTTTTGTAACCTCTTCTAAGTGTTTATTAAAAGGTCTTAATATATGTTTATAAACCCTAAATCCGAAACCCTAAATAATAAATCCTAAACTGTAAACCCTATAAACTAAACCCTAAACCGTAGGCATTTTAATAGTATTTTGTAAGTTTTATTTAAGTTTTTATCGAAAGAATTTACTAAATTGTTATAAACCTTAAACCATACATCCTAAAACCTAAACCCCAAAACTTAAACCCTAAGCCGTGAAGCCCAAGCCCTGCCGAAGAATTTTATAATAGTTTAAGAAGAATTTTGTAACTTTTATTTAAGTGTTTGTTAAATTTTTTTACTAAAGTGTTATAAAACCTAAACTATAAACACAAAAATCTAAACCCTAAACACAAAAACCTAAATCCTAAACACCAAAACCTAAACCCAAAACCCCAAACCCTAAGAACTAAACCCCAAACCCTAAACCCTAACAATTTTATAATATTTTATAAATTGTTTTGTAACTTTTATTTAAGTGTTCATTAAAATAATTTAGAAAAATGTTGTAGACCCTAAACACTAATCCCTAAAACCAAAACCAAAGCCCCAAACCTTAAACCCTAAACCCTAAACCCTAAATCCCAAACCCTAAACCCTAATCATTTTATAACATTTTAAAATTTATTTTGAAACGTTTATTTAAGTGTTTATTAAAAGAATTTACTAAAGTATTATAAACCCTAAAACCTAACCTCTAAACCCCAAACCATAAACCCTAAATCAAAAACCCTAAGCCATAAACCTGAAACCCTAAGCCCCAAACCATGAACATTAAACCCTAAGACCTAAGCTTTCTATAACATTTAAAAAAGTGTTTTTAATTTTTATTTAAGTGTTTATTAAAAAAATTTACTAAAGTGTTATAAACCATCAACCCTGAACTTTCAAGCACAAACACTAAACCCTAAACCCTAAACTCTAAACCTGAAACCCTAAACCCTAAACTCTAAACCCTAAACCCTAAACCCTAAACACTAAACCCTAATAATTTTATAACATTTTAAAAAGGATACTGTAACTTCTATTTAAGGTTTATTAAAATCATTTACTAAAGTGTTATAAACCCTCAACCCAAACTCTAAACACCAAACCCCAAATCATAAACCAAATAAAATTCTTCTTTTTCACACGCATGAAAAATGAGGATTGGTATGCCATCACTCATTGGTAATATCAATAATTGCAAGATGATGGTTTCAAATAACTCCATTAAAATTTCCTTTCGGACATGAACCTTTATTGATTCAATATTGTATCAATCAAAAAATAATAAGTGCATCATTGACCTGTTTTCCAACTTGCTTGTACTATGAGGAGAAACCGCAACCCAAATTGTGTTATTATTTTCCTAGACAATGGCTGAGTCAATGGATCTTCCACTGCACATACATATTTTGTATGAAGCTTCTTGCATAAAAAAATTTAAGGACCTATGTTTCACTATTGTTTGTGATGGGGTATAGGGTGTGGCTTCCTAATATAGCTAGAGGAAAACTCCAAAATTTATGGGGATAATGGGTCGGGGACAACAATAAGATGTGTGTGTGTGTGTGTATAAAAGGATAAATATTTAAAAAATTAAACTTCACCATAAATATTTGTAATTTCTCGTAAGTGTAAGAGTCCATACTATATAGTATCATTTCCATCCTTTACACTTACTAATTCTGAAATCCTTCGGGCTATTGAAAAAGGGTCGAGGGATATTATCACCTCTACAAATGATAAATACAGAGTCTAATATTGAGATATTCTACATTTATTAATTACATAATTTCTAAGAGTAGAACCCTAAAGACCTAAAGTCCATTTACATTCAATTTGGAATCCGAAAACCTTATCATTGAAATTCCAAAAAATAGTTACATGTTGACTCTATATACTCTACTAAAACCTTCAATTAGCTTAATACTAAAACCAAAAGAGAACCAAAAAATTTTGAGATATTTTGAAACATTTAGCCACATGTGCTTCTCTAATTCTAGAAGGGCCACTAGGGTGTTGAGGAGTGGCTCCTCGATACCTATTTTAGCTTTCATATCAATGAGATGGGTTAAAACAACACCCACCATTATTGAGGAGGAAGGCTCTTATGTAGCCAACCCTCAATGAATCTTCCTAATGCAGTCAACATAGCTAAAGTTTATTCCATTGAATTTCATTGTAGCTTTTGGGAAGGTACATTTAATTTTTCACATTGGAGTCTTTTTCAAGTCACATATGATGGGGAAACCCCCTCCCCCACCCATTTTGAGGATGGTACCCAAGGGAAATCCTAGATTCTTCTGCATACATGTCTAGGTTAAAAAATATTCAAATCCTTCACAACAATATACTCATTATCAACTCAACACATCACTTATGGAAATAGGACTTAGGT
>APFE030967330.1:0-12878 GCA_000404065.3 Pinus taeda
AATACAAACGAAAAAACCAATACATTACATAAAATAAAAACACAAACTTTTAAAATTCTACCATCACAAAACATGGATTTGTAACTAATTATCAATATGTATTGATTAAAAATGCTTCTCAAAGGTGCATTGAATAGTGATACTTACAGAAAATCCATAGCCATTCATGATGTAATGGTCATTTGCAAAAATAAATGAAATTTTGTTCAACTAAATTCTAATCTAAACATATATAGTTTAGTACACATTCAATTAATTGGGACGGTAATTCTTGTATATTATATTTTATGTGTGTAAAATCATCGTAGAGGTGATTTCTATCAAGTAAATAGAAAAATTTGGCAATGACCTTCCATATAGGATATTCTAATGAAAGCATTTCTTGTGTTCTAAAATTATACACAAAAAAGAGCATAAACAAACAAACACATAAATTTCATAAAATAAAAACACAAACATTTAAAATTCTATCATAAAAAAACATCAACATGTAGCTAATTATAAAAATCATATTAATTGAAAACAATTATAAAGAGTATTGTGCATTGAATAGTGGCACTTAGAAAAAATCAAATTGATTGATGATGTTGAAAAAATAAGATTTTATTAAATTAAACAACAATTTAAAGATTGGTAAGTTAATATACAAATTCTACTCATTCTAAAATTAATTATTGTATATGATATTACATGTGTGTAAAAATATTATACTCAAACAAACAACCATACGCAAACAAAAGCATAACAGACAAATACATAGCAAAAAATAAAACCACATACATTTAAAATTATATCATCACAAAACATGAATTTGTAAATTAATTTTTAAATTTTATGTTTATTTCGTTTGATATGTTTTTAATTTTACATTGAATGATTGTGGTTAAAAAAATATTCATGCTCATATTCATGTGTAATGTTGTGATTATTTGTATTGTTGAAAAGTATATATTGATTAAAAACAATCATGAAAACTTGTGATTTTCAAACACACAAAAACTGGTGATGATTCTTACAAGGAAAATATATATTCATTGTTACTTGTGGTATCGTCATGGACATTTATATCTCTAAAATTTATTGACTAAAAATATTTTTGAAATTTTGATTTTGCACTAAATAGACTTAAGAAATTATAAACTCCATCCTTTTTGTACCGTAAAATAAAAAATTTGAGTAAAATTTAAGATAAGAATATATCAATTAAAATATCAAATTAAAGATTGATAGCCGAATTGTGTCAAGAGGACAAGCTCGGTGTGATAGCTAGGGTTTCTTCATCCTTTTGCTTTCCTTATACGGTCTGGTTTCTTCCGACATCAAATGCACCTTCTGCGTCATCGCTAGGGCACGATCTCACTGCTCGTGTGCCCGATAATGGAGTTTTTGAATGGAGTTAATTCTAGTTCCGGTCTCCTATGCAGGGATGGAGACTGTCAGCTTGTGCTGTTAGTAGTGTCATTCACCAAATTATTGATGCATAATACCTTCTTAGCCCATATGTACACGATGGAATAGAAGGATGTGAAGGGCATCACATTCATGAGTTGGGAATGGACCTGTGTAGGATTAAGGCGACTCTGGAGCAAAAATCTTATAATTGTTTGGTCTTAGTCTCAAGAGAAATATCGATCAGATCTTAAGGAAAAATATTGATTACAGAAGTGAATATTCCACCTCGAAAACTTCATTTCATAGATCTGTTGTTAAAGATCCCGAATCTGGATATTCTCAATCCCCTTAGCACATTAGCTTGTCAAAATGGAGGAGTAGCGTTGGATGTGAAAAGTCTACTTCGTTTTTTGTTGGATCAAAATTTTCCTCCATAAAAGTGGGTGGGTTTGGTGGTTTAGCCATCACTTATGAAGTCAATACTGCCACGGAAATCCATATCTCTCTTTGCAAATCCACACTTATTCATTGATTCTACTGAAGATTCGTGTGACTGTCAAGTATGGGCACTCGATCTAGTAGCCTTCCAAATTTTTGTCAAATCCCCAAATGGAAAATCAATATTATTTTGGGTTTTGGCCACAAATCACGTCAAACAATTAAAGCACAATATTGTGCACACTCTAGGTATCCCACTACTCCTACAAATTCTAATCTGCAGATGAAAATCGATGTAAGAAGATGTGATGTTACAATATTATAACATCCCTTCGTTATCCACCATCATATTAAACTTGACGATTTGGGAGGATCACCTCGACCAATAAATTCAAAGGGCATAAGGGCAATGTCTAGATCTAGTATTCCCAAAGGAACATAATCAAATCAAGGGCAAGTATATCGAGTCTTTTCTTTCATAGATATCCTCAAAGGAAGATGTGTTGCCTCAACAACACCAGATCAGAAACACAATATGCCCAACCCATACATAGTGGAACAACTAAATCAAATCCCAGTATTGATTGTAGATCTACCATAAAAAAATTATTTTTTCATAACATATGAATCTCAAGAAGTACTATGCAGATTCAGCACTTTTTGGCTAAAACTAATGGATCTCTTCCATTGGATATTCACAAATTGGACAATAAATTATGAGATTCATCTTTGCTCCAGGGGCTTCTTCATAGTAAAATTTGTATCATGAGAGGGTTGTGAATATATATTACAAGAGGGTACAGGGTTTTGGGGCTTTGCAGGAACTTTTGTCATCCCTTGGTTCCCATATTTTGACGCCAATATAATTGTAGTATCTCAAAGGTTGGTTCGGGTTAGACTGCATAATCTACCCGTACATTTATGGTTCCGTAAAGTGTTAGAAGCCATTGGGAACATATTAGGGTGATACATAAATAAATATACACAAATATTTGAGGAACAAATCTACATAATCGCCGAAATTTCGTTGGAGCTAGACCTCAACAAAGGATTTTAGGACCATATTCTCTTGACACACAATAAGCAATGCTCGACACAGTTCCTAGATTTTGAGAACACAAAATTTAGATTTTGAATAAGCCAAAAAATGAGACATCCACAAAAGTCATGTCCTAATGCCAGGAAAACACGTCAAAGGAAGAAGTAAACAAGAAAGAAACTCAAGGGATGAAAATCCCCACAAAATTTTCCTGATAAAGAAGAGAATGTTGAAGAAATGGATCCTCCTGCCAATGAAAAAGCCCAAAATACACAAGAAAACATAGAAAAGGGGATTGTTAATCATGGAGTTTCAAGAACTCCAGCACACACATCGAGGCATGAGATGATCACTGTAGTAATAGAGACGGGGGATTCAAAATATCATCGTGTATCTGAAAGTTCAGATTCAGATATGAAAAATCCAACAACGAATGAAGGGACCTAGCTAGAGCTTGTAATGGCCACTCCTTAATGGGAAGAATGACAAAAGGGCAAAAGGAGGAAATGGAGAAAAGGGTGACATGTTTACCACCACCTGGAGTTGTATTTTTGGTCTTTGTGATCACCAATTTCGATTGGCAAGATTTAATGCATTATCACTATCTACAACATGTAATTTTGCTTTCATTAATAAAATTACGATTATTTCCGAGGAAAGAAATTATATTATTTATAAATAATTATAAAAGAATCTGATTTTCAAATACACATTGAATAGTATAGTGGTTGTTACAAAGAAAAAACTTTGTCATTCATGATGTCATGGTCAATTCCCAAAATAAGTGATATTTTTTTTAAATTGAGCATGGATAAGTTAATGCAAGCATTCAATTCATTTGAAGTGTATCGTGCATTGGATACTATGCATGCTTAAAATCATCATATAAGTTATTCGTATCATGTTTATAGACAATCTGTTTAGTGACCTTCCACATGGTATATTATATTGAAAGTTTTTTGTGTGTTCTAGAATTCATAGACATATAAACACAAACAAGTGCAATTGCAAACAAGTAAATAAATTATATAAAATGAAAATACAAACATTTAAAACCCTATCATCATGAAATGTCCAGTTGTAACTAATCATAAATATATGTTAAATAAAAATACTTACAAAGTAATTTTATTCTTAGATATGCATTGAATAATGATGCTTACTAACAAAAGAAAACCATAGTCATTTGCAAAAATAAATGAAATTTTGTTAAACTAAATGCTAATTTGAACATATATAGTTTAATACACATTCCATTAATTGGAATTATAATTCTTAGATATTGTATTTTATGTGTGTAAAAGCATCATAGATGTGACTTGCATCAAGTCAATAGTCAAGTTGGGCAATGACCATCCATACGATATATTCTAATGAAAGTATTTCTCGTGTTCTAAAGTTTATAAACAAACAAGGCATACAAAAACAAACACATACATTACATAAAATAAAAACACAAACATTTAAAATTCTATCATCATAAAAATTCTATCTAATTAAAAAAAATGATTAATTAGAAAGTAATGTTCATTGATAGTGGTGCTTGTGAAAATTCAGATTCATTCATGATGTTGTTTTCATTTGCAGAAAAAACAAGATTTTATTAAATTAAGCTACAAGTTAAAGATCAGTACTTTAGTATACAAATTCTACACATTGGCAAAGTACTTATTTTATATGATTACATATGTGTAAAAAAATTATACACATACAAACATTACAAACAACCAACGGAAAACAAGAGCACAAAAAAAAGTACAGAGCATAAACTAAAGTCACATACATTTAAAATTCTATGATCATAAAACATCAATTTGTAAATTAATGTTTAAATTCTATGTTTATTTTGTTTGTATTTTATCATCATCACGAGGGACTTTTCATATATTTTAAATTATCATTGAATGATTGTGGTTTCAAAAAATATCATCGTCATATTCACTTGTGATGTTGTGATTGTTTGTATTGTTGAAAAGTATATATTGGTTAAAACCAATCATGAAAACATGTTATTTTCAAACTTACAAAAAATGGTGATGATGCTTACAAAGAAAATTCACAGTCATCTATTTTCGTCATATTATAACAAGTTATAAACTCCACCCATTCTGTATCATAACAGATTAATTAACTAATAAATTAGTTATTTATTTTGTTTAAAGTGGCGTTATTCATTCATTATTAATATCAGTTTATTTAAACAAATTAATAAATTTATATACTTCTTGTTAAGTTGGAAATGTTTTTATATTAAAATCTTAAGTTAATTACAATAAAATTTTAGAAGTTTTTGAATGAACAGTTTATATTTATATATGAAGTTTTCTTTAAAATATTAATATTTGTAACATGAGGGAGGAGGAGAATGGAGAGCGGGGCAAAAATGTGCACTAGGGTTTTGAGTTGCTGCAAAGTTGAATTCGCTGCAATCGAGCTTATGCCTGTTTCTGTTGATCAAAGGAATCCGCACAATGGGGTATTGTTGTTGCAATGGACATGAAAGGAGGACCCAAGTTCTATGGGAACCACACTCGAAGGGATTCAGGTGATCCAAAGTTAGTGGAAATATATGATCTGTGTAGAGAATTGGGACTCGACTCATGGGTTTTTATTCCTGGTGGGATCTTTTTCACGCAGTATCTTTTACGCATTCTCCCAAATTCACTCTTTTTATTTTGCTTAATCCACTTTTTTTATTTTTCTTTCTTTCATATTTCGTTGTCGATGATAGTGGAATGGAGATGATCAGTAAAACTCTACTAGGCTCTAGAGCCGACTGGTCCATGGCATCGACTAGGCCTGCAGTAGATCCTGTCCCAGCTGTACCCGTGCCATATGAATGTTCCATAAATCCTGGAGAAAAGCCCGTGAAGGTGTCGAATAGGAATCCAAAACGGATGAAGCTGACAGTGCCCTCATTTAGAGAGGATCTATGTAGCCATCATGGCTCTAAAGGTGTATTGCGCTTCGTACTCATATGCTGTGGTCGTGCCTGAAGCCCTAAAGAATGATGACGCACCAAATATTGGTGCGAAACCTGTGACTCCAAAGGCGGTGGCCCTCAATGCCAAGGATCCATCTGAGGCCACTAAAACTGCTGCTCCGAAGGCCGTGATGAATTCTATCCCCATGATCGTTTGCGGGGTCGCAAAGAAAGCCGAAAAGGAGTTTGGCTACAGAGAATAGGGAAATAGTTTCTTGAAGGAGCCCACAGAGATCCCATTTCATTATGGCACACCTGAAGCTTCTTGGTGATGGTACCTCTAGACAGAATCAGAACCCTCATCACTGGTAAATCTTTTTTTATTTAAATTTTTTATTAAAGCCCCTTCGGAGATGTCATTATTTATCTGGGTTCATGCGATAGACTGTGTAATTTACTTAATCATATAGAACAGGTAAATAAGTTCCAAAATTACATCATAATCATCAAGTTACATCAAGATGGGTCAAAAACTCCATCTGGAAGCAAAACTAGTCAAACTGGCCAAATTTCTGAGCTGGAAGGTGAAAAATTGAGCTAAACTCCTCTATGCGCCACGCCAAATCCTCTATGCATCGCAAAATTTTGAGGCTGAGTTTGAGGCACTTCCTGAAGTCCAAATTGAGCCCAAGATATCTCATTGGAGAGCCCTTCATGTCTACCTTCCAACCCAAGTGGAAGCTTTCAATTTGGATGTCATTTGCCCCTCCAAAACTGCAATCTCCCAGAACAAGCTGACATTTCCTTCTCTAATTTCCCAGAAGTTGTTTCCTTCGACTAAACTGTTGTTATCCCAGGCTTTGTTCCAAATGTGCAAGCCATTTCTGTGAAATGACATTCTTATTATATCATGGTTATGCCAGGAGCTGGCATATGTTTCTTTCCAAATGATTGCCCACTGAGTCTCTGGCTCTTTAACCCAATGCCACCATAATTTGGCACCTAGAACCTTGTTGAGTAAGTCAGGATCCTCCAAACCTAGCCCAACAAATCTCTTAGGTTTGGATATCTTATCCCAAGCTACCAAGGCCCATTTCTTATGCTCCTTCCCCTTGCCACAGAGGAAGCCTCGTTGGATGGATCCGAGCTGATGTAGAACACTTTGAGGAGCTGGTAGAATAGATAGCATAAACGCAGTGATAAATTGAAGGATAGCTTTGGTTAGCACTAACCTACCAGCTACATTTAGAGATCTGTAGGTCCATTTCTTGACATTGTCTAGAAATTTGTTGACAACAAGTTACCATATGCTCTTGTGTAAGGGTTTGGCAGTGAGAGGAACTCCCAAATACTTCGAGGGGAGGAACTCCCATTGGAAGCCCATAATTCTAGCAATGTTCCTTTTTATGGCAATGTCAGTATTAAAGAAAAAAAAATTGATTTAGAAAGATTTACCTCCAAACCTGAAACCATGGAAAAGTCTTTCAAGATTTGCTTATAGGCCAGAGCTTCCTTGACCGTGGGGATTCCTTGTAGCATAGTGTCATCCACAAATTGTTGATGTGTTAAAACATGCCCCTGTTCAAAAAGTTGGAGACCTTTGACTGAGCCCACTACCTTCGCTTGTCTGATTCTTCTCCCCAACCCTTCCATCATTAGAATAAAAAGAAAGGGAGAGAGTGGATTTGCCTACCTTAAGCCTCTTGAAGGAGTGAAAGTCTCCGAGGGTGATCCATTAACCAGGATTGTAAAGTTGGGTGAGGTGACTAGGGCCATAACCCGCTGATCCAGTTATGATCAAACCTAAAAGCATCAAGAACTTTTCTGATATATCAAGTTTAGCTTATCATAGGCTTTGGCTATGTCCAGTTGCATGATCATGCCATCTCTCTTGTTGTTAGTCAAAGAGTGAACTACCTCATGAGATTGAATGATGTTATCGAGGATTTGTCCGCCTTCCATGTATCCTGACTGTTCCACTGCCACCAGGGTGGGAAGAAGGGGTTTGAGTCTATTAGCAACCACTTTGGAGATGATTTTGAAGACAACATTTCACAATGCAATGGGTCTAAACCTATCAGGCGTTAGGGCAACATCCTATCTAGGGATCACAATGATTAAAGTGGTGTTAAGCGCCTTCAAGATAGTTTTATCCCTCCTTGAGTCTTCCACCACGCTCAAAATGTCCTGTTTTACAATATTCCAGGAATATTTGAAGAAGTCTACATTGAACCCATCCGAACCTGGTGCCTTGCCATTTTCCATCTCATTAAGGACCTCCTTGACCTCCTCTTCTGACACTGGCCTATTGAGGTTGAAATTGTCTTCTTAGGTATATGCTTAGTAATCTTCCTCATAGATTCATCTCTATTAGTGCAAGTTTCCTGAGCAATGCCTCAAAAGTGTTGTACTAGTTCTGTTTCTATTTCTTCATGCATGCTGAGCATATTACGTTTTTTGTCCTTAATAGTAGAAATCATGTTGTGAGCTCTGTTCGCCATAGTGGCTCTATGGAAGAATCCAGTGTTGCGGTCTCCTTCTTTTAGCCATTGCACTATGGAATTTTGCCTCCAAAAAATTTCCTCTTGCTTACATAAGTTGTTCCAATCTTGATGATATTTAGTTGCCAATTCATTCCACTCCCTGTCAAAACCCTCTATAATCAGTGTTTTGTTTAGTCTATGTATTTTTCCTTCCACAATTTCCTTCTCTTCAAAAATGTTTCCAAATTCCTTCTTATTCCACTCCTTGAGCTGGAGTTTAATGTGTTTGAGTATTTTTTGAGGAAGGAACATTCTTGTGCCTTGAATATCTAAATATTTTGCCCACCACATAGTAATGTTGTTAAAGAAGTCTCGGTGGGAGAGCCGGATATTTTCAAATCTGAAAGGTCTATTGTTGGGTTTGCCGATACCCTGAATGTCTGGTTGTACCGGCTAGTGATATAATCCTCCAAAGGGAAGAATACTCGCAACTATGTCCTTCTCCTTGATCACAATATATTCTGAGATTATAAATCTATCCAATTTGGATGCCACTTGCGACTCTCCTCCTCTTTTATTGTTCCAAGTAAAGGTACCATTATTCATGGAAATATCCATGAGCTTAATACTATCTAGGAAGGTTAGAAATGCACAAGAATCATATTGAAATCCCCTCCCAAGATCTAGGGGATTTTTGGATGACGTTCCTTGAGCTTCTTCAGTGAATTCAGAAACAAGAGTTTTCCCTCCAACCTTTTGGGCGATACACATTCGTAACCAAGTACATTTCCTTATTTCCCACTAGCTGAATGACCATTGAAAGATAATTTATGGAGGCTTCTGCATCTACCATGTCAATCTTTTGGGGGTTCCAAAGCGTGAGAATGCCTCCAACTGTATTCTCTACTTTGAAGTCCACAAAACTCAAATCTGTTGAGCCATTTACCATGAATCTATTTTATCTTTTGAATGGAACATTTTGTTTCCTAAATGAAGATCACATCCGGGGCTACTTGCTTCATTCTGTTACTTAATAATCTTTGTTTCCTTTTAATGCCTAGACCTCTTATATTCCAAGAAGTAAACTTCATTATCAAAGATTTTTAAAGGAGTAACTGGATAGATCTTTCATCTTATCCAAACCTATCATTAGTTTCCCACATTCCATCAACAACCCGTTCTGTTTTTTCCACCCTCTTTTCTTTCTTGGGATTCTTGGAGCTAATCCTGGTATGGATTTCAAAGCTTCTACTCATTCGCTACTTTTTTTCATTCTTCCTTAGCTTTTCAGATTCGTTGTTCTAGGTTTTCCAGATGAACAATAGCTGAACTCTGTGGAACTCCTTTTCAGGTAATGAATCCACTCCCTCTTTGGTTCCTTGTTCTAAGAAGCCTTCTAGATATAGATTCTCTTTCTCCAAAATTTCTTGAAGTTTGTGCTCCTCCAGCTCCATGTCGCTCTGGGTTGTTTCATGGTCCATTTCTTGATCAACATCACTCATTGTGGCCTCTTTCTGGTACTCATCATTTTGTGTTTGTACCGGGTATTTCGCTTCCTCTTTTTCTACAAAACTTTCTTCTGTTGCTTGTTCTTCTTTAGCATTCTCTTCCTCTTCCTGAATCCCCTGTAAACTATTTTGTCTAAGCTGTTGTTCTTCTCGCTGTTGATTCCTCGTACCTCTCTTACTCCCTTTACTTCGGTTAACTACTTTCTGAAAGTTGTCTGCTTCTTTCACTATAGTGCTTCTACTTTTGTTCATTTCCTTGTTGAGTGCACAGTCCCTAAAGAGATGTCCATGTTCATGGCATTCGCCACATCTGAATGGAATGGGCTCATAATCTACTGTTTGTACCCATTCTTCATAAAAAACTTCCAAGATTATCTCCTCTGGTAGGGCTCCTGATAGCTCCATTTCCACACAAATTCTGGCAAAGGAAGTATATTTTCCCCTTATTGTGGCTTCAGAGGCTTTTACAAAGTGTCCTAATTTATTTCCTATGGCCATTAATTATTCATTTTGCCAGTAATCAAGAGGTAGAGAGTCAAGCCTTACCCAAAACAGTACTGAAGTAAAAGTCTCATTTTTTGGTACAAAGTTCACAACCCAGGGTCTCATGTAGAGTCCTGTCGCATAAAGAAGTAGGGACCTCCTTCAAATATTCTGTCCTTGTCTTCTATATTTGTGAACACCCCTGTAAAGGAACCCTTAGACCCAAGGTGAAGATCTATACTTCCTTTAGGTTTCTAGTGGTATCTGATCCATGATTGAAGAGATTTTTAAGTGGGTCGTAGTCCCATGAACTTGCAGATGATGGCATATATCCCCATATCTTCCCTGTATGCCTGCAGCTCCGGATTATTTAACACCACCCTGGGAGTTATGTCTGTTTTGGTTTTGCATGGTCCCTTGTGTTTCGTGTCTTTAATTTCCTATTGTTTGTCCTCTACCTCCTTTTCATTTCTGTGATATTGATTATTTTTCTATGGGTTCTATTGACCCCACTTCTGTTCTCTTCTCTCCTTCCACCCCTGTTTCCCTAACATCTTCTAGAGGCTTTTTCCCCTTGCTGTCCAAAGCCTTCCTATAGGAGGGAGTGGAGCTCCCTCCTCGTCCACCCTTCATAGGCATTAAGAAAAACTCCTGCGCACATTGAACTAAGATTGTTCTTCCCTCTGTTCTCGTGTGCCTCATGTCAAAAAGAATTCTCCAAATGTGATCTTCCTAGAACAACTTTTATTTCATTATAAGGATTTAAATGTTTTAATTTATGGTGTCAAATTTTGTACAAATTTTGTAAGACTCCAAATCTTCCCTTCTCTATCACAAAGAAGATATTAAGGGTAAGGGAGATGTTGGAGGGGCTAGTCGACTTAGTTGATGGTCCCAAACAATTCTAGAATTGATATTGTAAATTCGATAAACTCTGTAGTTGAGTCAAGAGTCTAAGTTAGATAGGCTAAATTAGTTTTGACAATTAAATTTTTGTGACTATCTCGACATAAGATATATATATATATATGGAAATATGGAAATGTATGCATCATTGTATCTTTTGTGACTGGCTTCTGAAGAGAATATAATATAAAGTAACACTCTGTTATTTCTTTGCTACATGTTTCTCTTCTTCTATTCCTATGTTCCTTATCTTCATGTGATTTCTTATTTTCCTTTCTACTAGTAACTAATGATCATTATCTAGTGCACTGCAGGTATATATCAAATTTTAGGGAATATTTTACTAAAATATAAAATAATGTAAAATATTGGTGCATCTTTCAATGAATTGTAAAATGTTATAAAATATTAGTGAATCATTCAGTTAATTATAAAATCTTGTAATTTATTGGTTAATCCCTCATTTAATCTTTACATCAAGTTATTTTTCATTCTTATACATTTATTCTCTCATAGAAAAATGATTATCCAATTAATTCGCTTCAAATAAATAAGCATTGTTAGGAATTGATGGTTCATCACCATCTATAAGTTTTGTCAACTCCTTGGTCTGTAACTATTATAGTAACTATTGTATTTTTTTCTTCAATCAAAACTCTAATAATTGTTGATCAATACACAATTTTTTGAAATTACAGAAATATGTAATGAAAGTTAATTTGCTATATGATAAAAAAATCAATTAACCCAACTCATTATAAAGCCACAATTTTTGAGTTCAAAGATATAGTCCACAAAGAAAAATGTTCATTACTTATTATAACATGTTACAATATAAGTATCATCAAAGGATTTCAACATCAAAAATGATAATAGAACATATTTATCTTTGCTAAAAAAAAAATTGAAACAAAATACAAGATAAATTGTGGATTCCCTAAAAAACGAAGCAGCTCAGGTCATGAGAGAAAGTGAATTGGAAATTAATTTATTTTTCTTAAACAATTAGCTATATAAAAAATTAATGATAATTATGGAAAATATTGTAAATACCCAAAGAATAAACAAAGCCATATATGCCTCTGCCTCCACCTCCTCCTCCACCTCCGCCTCCTCCATCACCTCCTCATCTTACTCCTCCTCCTACTCATCCACAACCACCAACACGTCCTCCTCCTCCTCCTCCAGCTTTGCCTCCTCCTCCTCCTCCACCTTCGCCACCTTTGCCTCCCCATCCACCACCACCTCCAACTCCACCTCCACCTCCTCGACCCCCTCCTCCTCCTCCTACTCCTTCACCTCCTCCACCTCCACCTCCACCTCCTCTAGCACCTCCTCCGATTCCTCCTCCTCCTTTGCCACCTAAACCTCCACCTCCATCTTCACCTCCTCCTCCACCTCACACTCCGCCTCCACCTCCACCTCCTTTTCCACTCATCCTCCAGCTCCATTTCCACCTACACCTCCACATCCACCTCCTCTTCCTCCTCCATACCCTTCTCATCCTCCTCCTCCTCCACCCTCCACCTATACCTCCATCACCTCCAATTCCACCACCATCTCCACCTCCAGGAACTCATCCACCTCCTCCTCCTCATCTAATTTCACCTCCACCACCTCCTCCTGCTCCTACGCTCCCTCCTCCTCCTTTGTCTCTACCTCCTCCACCACGTCAACCTTCGCCTCCTCCTGTACATCCTCCTCCA
>APFE030967333.1:0-22732 GCA_000404065.3 Pinus taeda
ATTGGGATCTGCTCAAACTCTTAACCTCACTCCATTTCTATAAAAGCTTAAGTGAAACTTCAGGTTTACTTAAAAAAGCTCAAAGCCACATTTCTTGTGTAAAGTTTTATTTCTCCCCACACCCCCAAGTCTAGGTGATTCAACTTCATGCACCTAGCATTTCCCCTTATATTCATATTAACATGCTAACCCTATTATATAACTCCTACTTATATTTCCCCTCCCCTATTTTATACAAAAATACATGAAAAACCCAAAAAATGTATAATATCCCTACCTTTGGCAACTATAGCCATATAGCAAAAGTTTCGGGAATTATAACGTTTAGCAGAAACATATAATAACCCTTTGCACCATTGGAATTTATTTAACCGCCTGTTAAATAAATAACCACCCCTAACCTGCCCATATAAACCACGTTATAACCCTGTGCGCATAATTAAATTGGATTTTAATTAACATTTGGTTAATTGAATAACCATACCCCAATAACCCAAAGTTTTCAACCCCCGCAAAACATTATAAAATGTTAAATCTTTTGGGCAGGCCCCCTGCGCCATATCTTATCGTAAACTCCCCTTCTCGTCAACCATTGGATCGTACCCTCCAGATCCAACGGCTCACATCAATATCGGAGGCGCCCCGATGTCCGGACGTTAGTACCCGATAGAAAGTGGTATTCATGTCGTACCCGGGGACACCTGTCACTTTTCTGTTGCATGGGGCCCGCTCTGACACAAACTGCCCCCGGGGCCCGTACCAAAAGCGGTCCGATGAAAACCATAAGCCGTCGTATGGTCCCACTGCCTGCATCATCATCACATCAGCACCACGCCAGCGCCCACACTACTATTCATCCGCAGTGTTCTCCATGTCATCTGTCCACGTCAGCAACCAAGTCATCTGCCGTGTCACCTTCCATACTCTGCTACCGGACAAAATTTATGTCATGCTGACATCATCCCCAAAAAGCGCCAAAAGCCCGAAAAAGACCAAAATTTCATTAAAAAACGTGAAAATGATAGTTGTTTGTTTATTGTTGGTGTGTTGTGTTGCGAAGACTCTGCATGCACTTTACGTTAAATTCATCACCACAGCTCCAGTCTGCCACCTAGGCAATTTCACGTTTCAAACCCGACCCATTCAGCTCAGTCTACAACCACCGTTCGCTCTAGTCACCTGTAAAACAGGTATTTACCCAATAATTCGCCCGTAAACCCCTGTTTTTCAAAATTCTCTGTTAAACTCACCTCAAGAGCTAAATTCAAGTAAAGATACGATATTGCCTGCAAAATCCTATTTTCCTCTGCAAATTGCCCATTAAGTTGAAAATCAAGGTCATCTCCGCCTGTAAAATCACCAAAAAACACCTGTAAGAGGAGCTCTCTTCCCCTGCTTTTTCCAACCTCCCAAGCCCATTCTGCAAACTCTGTTGTGACTGTGAATTTCAACCAAGGCAGCAATCTCTACAAGCATATCTCAGTCTGTAATTTCTTGTGGAAAACCAAAACCACTGCTCTATTGTCTGTTACTCCAGAAAAATCCAACTTCAAGTTAAAGGTCACTTAACAAACTGAAAATGGAGGCTCCAGTGGCCCTAAACATTGCACCCTTGAATGCACCACATAAGGAGTTGGAATGGATACCTCTTGCTGACAAAGACTTCCAGATTAAGGATATGATGGGTCTCAAACCTCACCTACAAACCTTTTGTGAAATTAGAAATAGCCACAAAAGCAACACTGATGTCCTTGGAATTTGGGAATCCAATATGCCTATCTATTACCTCCCTTCAGTGAATGTGCTCCCTGATTTCATCCATTTATGCTGTGCAAAATATGATCCCACACAAAGAGCAATCTTGACTCCATCTGGATCTGTACTCTTCTATATTACTCCTCAGTCTATAAATGAGATGTTGAACTTCCAACCAAACCAGCCTCTGGTTCCTCTCACCATGAAACTTTTGCTTGATCAAGGTGCCAAGCTGCCTAGCTCAGAGATAACAAGAATTGGTCAGTTGTTTATGCTACCAAAGTGCCAGCCTGATCATCCTCCTCCTTATCACCAAGTCTGGTTCAATGAGGCAGGGAAACTCCTAATTGACATGATATCCGACATTCTAGGATGCAAAACCAGTGAGTATGTTGATGAAACTGTGTTAGTACTGATGTCCATATTTACTCCGGGACAGCCCCCTGCTGTCAAGTATGACTATGCCACCTTCATAGCAAATAAAATCCATGAGCAATTCATGATTTTGGAGAGAGAAAGAGTGTTCAAATATACATCCTATATATATCATCTATTGCCATACTATCATCCTGATAGTTTCCAAGTTCCTCTTAAAAGACTAGACCCCAAAGGAGAGAGAAGGTCTGTCATTTTCCAGACCTCAGTTTTCCATGAAGTTCACCTCTCACCTATACATATTGTGAGTTCATTGACCTGTTCATTTACCCAGCCACTTCCCTATTGGTGATTACTCCTCCTGCTAGGCTCTCTGCTGAAATGCAGAGGATTTTACATCTCTCAAAGGGCTACAACATTGGTGACTGGTATTTTTACCAAAACCACACAGTGATCAGGATTTATGGCTATCATTTATCCCCCTACAAGCTACCGAAGTATGTCCCCATGAGACTTTTTGCCCTAGAATACTTCAGGAAATTTAGTAGTGCAAATTTGACTCATTTCCATGGTACTAGGAAAAAGGCACAGCTCAAGATAAGACATGAATTGGGCCCTTTTGTCTTCAATAAGAGGGAAGAAGCCTGGGATGACGCAGACAAGATACTAAGAGATGAACTTATGCTAAAACAAAGTTTTTATTGGGCACCATACAACCCTGAACATTTCATAAGCTTTAGAAGAGTAAAAAACAAGCTTGCAGGATATGTGCACCAAAGAATCCCTCAAATTGAAAAATATGCTAATCGACAGGAATGGGTAGAGGGTACACTAGTTGAAGAGCTTACTGAAGAAGATAGATTAGAAAAAGAAATAAAAGACTTTGAGAAGACAATTGACCTGGATTCTTTTGGACAGATCCCTTTCACACTGCCACAACAGATTGGGATGAGCACATCATCTGCCACACCTTCACAAAAACCTGCCCAAGAGACTACTCCACCTGCAGGAAAAGGCAAAGAAGTACAACATTCAGAGCAACATAATACAATGGCAGATCAGCCAGCTACAGCCCAGGAAAAGGGTCAAGAGCAAGGCCCTTCAACACAAGCAAAGGCAACAGAGATCCCTGTGTTACAAACTCCTCTTAATGAGGAAAGAGCCAAAAAAAAGGGACAGACCAGAAGAGACACCCGCAGGGGCATCCACAGAATAACAAGGGGAGAAGAGGCAAAGCCTAAACCCCTACTTTGAAGAAGAATTTACAAAGGAGACAATAGGCAACCTAAGGGGTGAGAGAACATTTGAACAGCAGATCCCTCCATTTTTGGAAACATCTACTAGCTCATTTCAGCAGGAGCAAGAGAGACAACCTGGTGTGGAGGTTACATCCACCAAACAACAAAGCAAGCAAGGCTCTGACATCAAGAGAGCATTCACTGAAATCAAGGCCAGGAATGAACCAGTAAGGTTCCAGTTATATAACCAATTGTTAAGAATGGCTCCCACCAATCAACAAAGGCTAATGGCAGCCTATGATATTCAAGCAAGGAAGATGACCCTTAGTCACTTCAGGCCCACCACACAGCAGCCACAGTCAGCTGTTGATTATACCAGGACCAATCTAGAAGTTCTTGCTAAATACATCCACCCAATGGACCATATTGAGTTACTCAAACAGGCTGGAGAAATGGTATACTCTACCTTGGAAGACAAAGCATTACTGGCTCATAAACTGCATAACTCATTGTACAACACTTCTGCCCAATTGGAGCTGGAAAAGGCCTCCTCATTAGCCAAGGATAATAAAATAAAATCCTTGGAAGAGATTATCATAGAATTGGGACATCATCCCAAGGATCCCAAGGGCGCACAGGCCTTAATAAGAAAGAAAGAGGAAGACATAGCAGCCCTTAGAAGACAACTTAAGCTGATAGCTACAATGCACCCTCAGACCACAGAGGTGGCACAACAAAGAGAAGAGGAGGATGTGGTAAGTTTATTAATGAGGATGAATCAAAGATTACTGGATACAGAGAAAGCCTTGGAAGCAGCACTACAAGGAAAGCAGGAGGAGTTAGCCTCTTAGCCAGCTCAAACAGCTCCAACTCTTACAGTTCCTCCTCCTACAGTCACCATAGTAGCCCCTCCCACTGATCCAACATCAACAACAGGTACCTCGACTTCAGAAACAACTACAGCAGTAGCAGGACAAGATGCTAGCTTGAGCATGGAAGAGATGATGAAAGAAATAAAGGCTTTGGAAATCCAAATGGCAGAATTAAAATAAGCCAAGGTAAAATTGGCCAAGATTGAGGTAAATTATGACAAATCAAAAATGACTTTCGCTGAGAATACAAGAGAAGTGAAGGCTTTGGAGAATAAAATAAAAGCCTTGGAAAAGGACCTCACTCTGCATAAAACTCTAACAGAAATCAAAACTCTTTTGTGGGATAAGATTGGCCAGTCTATTTCTGATCAATGGACAACAATACAAACTATTTTTGACCAGATGGAATTGATAGGGTTAGCTCAATACGAGACTCAAAATGCCAGAGCATTATTGGCAAACAAGCCTGAGCAAGCCAATCAATTGATTCATTTTTTGAATACTCGTACCAGTGAGCAATTAGCATCTCTAGATATTCAGAATATGACAGATACTATTTTAAGAGTCAAGAAGGTGCTGACCATGAGGAATTTTGTACAGACTATAGAAAGAAAGTGTCAAGAAATGCAGACAGAGGTAAATGCCTTCAGACAAAAATTTGCAGTATTACAGAGAAAAGGTTTGCCCAGCTTATTCACTAGCAATGGCAGGCTATTAAAACATGAACAATATGCTCACAGGCTAAATACCTATGTTACCAATCAAATTACAGCATCATCAAGCAGTTCAGAAGAGACAGTGCCTCCCTCTGGACAAAGTTTATATGATAAATTGGAAAATTTGTTTTACATTGAGCATGAGATAACACATCTCTTTGAAGTCCAGCCAAATTATTACAGGTATACTGAAGTTGATGAGACATTGATTAAACTGAAAAAGCATCAATTACCAACAGATCAATGGTGGCAGAGCATGCTTGAGGTCTTGCCAAGGTATTTTGATTCTCCTTTTTGTAAATTGTTTGCATTACAAGTAAATGGAAATATATGGGTCTCCTATCAGAAAATCAAATCAACAAAGGATGGAATTCACGCTAAAAGCGTTCAAACAAACTCAGGCACAGGTGGCAAGTGACAGCACATCAGGAACGCAAATCAGAGAAGCAGCCATCAACTGACTATCTGAGCCAAAAATTCTGCAATAACAAGACACCTAAGGCGGCCAATACAGCATAGTTATTTCTTCATTCATTTCTGCACAGTTTTCTGTATCAGTTATTGCCCATGCCAAAGTAGATGGATAAATTTATTACTTGATATTTTCCTATGAGATATTTTGTAAAATTTTTATAAATACCTTCTCAAGTTATGTATTGTTGTTGGCTGGTGAATATCATTCTGGACCTGCTCTGTAAGTTTTGAGAACTCTTCTGAAATAAAAATGGTTGGAATGTTGTGTTGGTGAACTTGCTGGTTATGGAATCAATGGCAGAAGAATATATTGCAGAATTCTCGTGTTAATACATGGATCAATAAGTCTTCTTTACTCTTGTGTTACTGTATCTGTGTTTTATTTATCATATAAATATCATGCTCTAAGTTACAGGGAAAAATGATAACCGAGAATTTACTTTGTTGTACTCTGTGTTCAATTCCTGTATTTTTTTATGTTTTCCACAGGACTAGCGTAGGCAAGAATTCTTGACTGCTCTTGCCTCCCTGGTTCTTCCACTCTAAATATCATCAAGGAATTCTTAACTGCTCCCTGATAATGCTTACAAAATTTCGCTTTGTTAACATAATGAAAGATTCTTGATTGCCTTTCATTCCTTGACTTAATTTCATCTTAGTTCAGCTTGAAAGTTGTTATGTGTTTAATTATCTTGCTCTGTAGTCTTCCTATTGCCAAAGGAACCATACCCAAAGGTTTATTTCCATTAGACTCCATCAAGCTAATGGTCTGAACTTCTCTCAAGTTACAGCCTTGTTCTACTGAATTTCATCTTCCAAACACCAAACAAAACTTGTTCTTCATAACTAGCCTAACATATAATCAAACAAAAATAAATCACAAAGAGAGAGCCCTCTTTGGTTGTAGGTTGGCTAGGATCTGCAGCTAAACGATTGGTTAGTGGTTACCTCGACCGTATTCCCTTCTGGAGGTAGGGAACAACCTGAGTGATAACATTATTGGCGACTCCACTAGGGAGCTCAACGACTGTCTATTACTGCTGTCTCTTTTCTGGAAAAGACTCAAGTGATCCAACTAGCCTTTGAGACTCAACCTCCAAACTAGTTTTAGGCTTTAAATAGTTGTCCCAAAGATTAGATTAGTCTCCCTATTTCAACATATTCAAAGGAAAGCCCAAAGCCTCCTATATTTCAAAAAAGAGCTTCCTTCAAAATATTGTAGAAATTTGTAATTTTCCAAAACTTCCAGAAAATACCAAAAATAGATTTAGAAGCTGGCTCCAAAAAAGAAAAATCGTTACACTAGATCAAATCCAGATCCTAATCCTCCAGCTATTTTTCAAAATCCTAACTTAATCTCTACGACCTTTAGGAGACAAGAAAGTCTAGAATCTGCTGATTTAAACCTTGATATGCTTCAGCAAAACCCTACAAAATCTGAGCTTACCCCTGGGAAAACAACAACCCTTTCTGTCAACACTATAGTCTCTCCAAGCTCTTCATCCACACCTCAAAGTATTCTCTCCACTCCCCCATCCACGACTCATACTTCCACTCCTATCCCCGTTGTTCCAGCCATCTTATTCCTTCTTGTTGTCCCATTTATCCTTGCAAATATGGCAAACCGTTATGCTCCTTTGTAGTTGCCTGCCAATCCAGGGGCTATGCCTTAAGACTACCAAAGCAAAATCACCTACTTTGATGGTACTGGCTCCTATATAACTCAACAACACACCAAGAAAATGAAAGATTTTTTTGAGAACTATGAAATTGATGATGATGATGTGAGAATGAAGATCTTTGTCCAAAGTCTCACTCGTGATGTGAGGACCTGGTTTAGAGCACTTGCTGCAAATTCTATAGCTAATCTGCAAGCCCTTTATCAATCCTTCTTAAACAGATGGGAAAAGAAGAAAGACCCTTTACACATTTTAACTGAATATGACAACTTGAAAAGGGGCCCATAAGAAACTGTTCAAGGCTATTGTGCCAGGTTCAATAATGTCTATAGTGCCATTCCTCAGAACCTTAGAACTCCACCTGACCTAGCCTTGATCAAATTCCCTGATGGATTTGATTCTGACATGGCATACCAGCTGAGGGAAAGAACCCCATTAAGTTTAGCAGACATGCAAAATATAGCTCTTAGTTTAGAGGCAAACCTGATTGCTAAAAGAAACCGGGAAAGAGCTTAAAGAAGAACAACTTTCAAAGAAGAGCCTTCTACATTTCAGCAAAAGCTAGATGCAATCATTAAAGGTATGGACAGACTTGGAGATAGAGTGGAAACTATTGAAAGGAAATCATGCTAGGAAGGGCAACCAAGTAACACAACAAGAAACCCAAACTTTAGAAAAAATCAAAACCTTAATGCTGGAAGGACTAGCGCTGATCAGAACATCAGACCTCCATTTCAAGAGAATTATGCTGAAGCCTCAACCTCTAGTGAGCCAACAGAGGACGCCCAAATTAATCTAATGGGTTTAAACAGTGAGCAACAAATTTTCCTGACACAGGATGATCAAGAGGCTCATAATTCCAATCAATTTCAAACCAAGTCTTGAGAATCATTTGATTTCAAAGAAGGCTATGACGCAGCGGTCTATGAGGTTCATAAACAATACAAATTAAGAAGTAGAACAATAAATGTACCTGAACCTAGTAAATTGAAAGATACCAAACAACCCAAGAGAGCTAAGGATACTTCTCCCCTCACAGAACTCTCTTCTGAGACAGGCCTTAACCCAAAAGAGCCCATCATGGAGGACATTTCAGACTTGCAGCCATCAAATAATCAGCCATATTCTTCCTCCTTTCCAAACGAAAGTATAAATAGATCTGTTGTAGTAAATTCTAAAACAGATGCAGTTCCTCACAACATTGCTGATAAAGAAAAGAACATGGAAAACACAACAGAAAAGGAAAAGTCTGCTATCCACAATACAAGAATTCAAGTGGAAAAACCCTTCAACCTAGAAACAGAAATAGGCAAGATAAAAATAGCCATGCCACTATTAGAATTGGCTAAACATGAGGTTTACAGGGAACAGATCAATAGGTCACTTCAAATATCAGAGACTAGGGATGCAGTCAATGTTTTAGATGACCAACCAGAACTGTTTTTTGGTCCTGAACTCAATGGTAAAATAGTAGATGGAGGAGTTCCTCCATTCTATGTGAGCTTGAACATTCATGAAAAAGTGCTACATAATGCAATGTTTGATTTGGGAGCTTCTCATAACCTGATGCCTAAATCTGTGATGGAAAAGCTAGACCTAGACATCACAAGGCCATATAAAGACTTGTTCTCATTTGATTCTAGCCAGGTCAGGTGTCTAGGCCTAATTAAAGACCTTTGTGTATCTTTAGTACAATATCCAACCAATACAATCTTGATGGATGTGGTGGTAGCTGATATCCCACCTAAATATGGCATGCTCTTATCCAGATCTTGGGGTGCAAAACTCCAAGGATCTTTGCAACTAGATATGTCATATGCCACCATTTTAGTCTTTGGCCACCCAAAGAGATTGTACCAGGAAACACTGATGAAATATGTGGTTAGCAGTCAAGAGAAACCCAAAAAATTCCCCATCTATTCTATACATTCTGATATGGATTCATTCATCTTATACAATGCTGAGATGTGTGCCAAAACTGATACCAAACTCCTAGAAACAACGCAGAAAACAAGCATGAATGAACAATCCAGTGCCCAAGATCAAAAAATTGTTGATGTGATAATCTATTGCCCACTGAGCAAGTTCCCAAAACTCCTGAGACTAGTGGTGATCAAGAAATCTTATGGTACTTAGAGTTTGATGGATCAGTGAACAAATTGGGAGCAGGGGCAGGGATTTGGATACACAACATGCAAAATGACCATGCTCAAGGTCATGCATATAGGCTAAACTTCGAATGCACAAACAATATGGCCGAATATGAATCCCTTATGCTGGGACTTAAACTGATTAGAAGTCTAGGGGTGACCAAGATTTCAATTCTAGGGGACTCAGATTTGATAATACAACAAATGAAGGGAAAATTTGTTACAAACGAGCCTAGGCTAAGAGCTTACAGGGGTGCAGCCATTGAAATACTGAACACCTTCTTAGAATCCTAGCTCACTAAAATTCCAAGAAAACACAATTTACACGCACACAGTTTGGCAACTTTTGCAAGCACTTGCAAGCTGCCATTCGAGCCCAATCATCACTTTACTACTGAGATTAAACACAAACCTGTTGTCCCGGATAATGTGAAAAATTGGCAAGTATTTGAAAATGATACCCAAATCAATAATTTCCTCACTTTAAAAGAAGAATTCTCAAGTACAAACATAGACACAAGAACTATTGATGATCAAGAACAAATAGACAAAATGGAGCAAAATATATCAGCTAAAACAACAAATTTGATTTTGCATCCAAAAACTTTTAATAACCAAAATCTGCAAGAGCTGAAACAAATGGATTTTGATGAAATCCCTGAGGGAGAATCCGAAGTAATTGAACTAAAGGATAATGTCCTGCCCACAGGCCTAACTCCTTTGGAGGATATATTTGACTCAAATGATATTCCAAGAAAGCCAAAAATGCAACCATTAAATGCAGAAATTGAGGACTGCAACATTGGAACCACAGAAAATCCCAAAATGGTAAAACTCTCCAAAACATTGCCTCCTGACCAAAAGCTGAAATACATTAAGTTGTTTACGGAATTCCAAGATATCTTTGCAACACACTGAGGACCTCAAATCCTATGACACTTTTGTTATCCAACATACAATACCCTTGAAAGAAAATCAAAAACGTTTTAAAAAAAAATTGAGAAGGATTAATCCAGTCCTCCTTCCCCTTATTGAAAAGGAAGTTAAAAGAATGTATCAGGCTGGAATAATTGCACCTATTAGGTTTTCAGAATGGATTTCAAATCTAGTGCCCACTAGGAAGAAAACTGGAGAGATAAGGCTCTGTGTTGACCTGAGAAATTTTAATAAAGTCTCTCTCAAAGACTACTACCCCTTACCCAAGATGGATCACATTTTACAAAGGGTAGTGGGTGCTTCAAGGATCTCATTGTTAGATGGATTCTCAGGATTCAATCAGATCTTAGTTCACCCAGATGACCAAGATAAAACTGCCTTTACAACACCCTGGGGAACCTTTAAATATGTAAAGATGCCTTTTGGACTCAAAAATGCAGGGGCCACATTTCAGAGAGCAATGGAAATAGCCTTTTCTAATGAGATCCATGATTTTTTAGTCATATACCTTGATGATCTCACTGCTTTTTCAAAATTAGACCAGGAACATCTAGGTCATTTGAGGCAAGTGTTCCTAATTTGCAAAAAGTACGGCATATCATTGAACCCAAAGAAATCATTGTTTGGCATGGAAGAAGTCAAACTCCTAGGTCACATAATTTCTAAAGATGGAATAAGAATTGATCCAGACAGAATAAAAGCTATTCTCCAATTCCCTCACCCAAGAAAAATCAAGGAATTACAAGCCTTTCTAGGGAAAATCAATTTCCTAAGAAGATTCATTCCCAATTTGGCCGAACTAATTAGACTGTTGAATAATATGTTGAAGAAAGATTCTAAAGTCAAATGGACAATAGAAGCTAAAAAAGCCTTTGAGGAAATCAAAATAGCTTTAACAAGAACACCTATTCTCACAAGCCCCAAGTTTGATAGAGATTTCATAATCTTTTCCTTTGCATTTGAGCTTACTATTGTTGTTGTCCTATTACAAAAAGATGACCTAGGATGTGAGAAGCCCATTGATTTATTCAGCAAAGCACTTAGAGATGCTCCACTCAAATATCAAATCATGGAGAAGCAAGCCTATGCTCTTGTAAATGCCATCAAGGATTTTAGAATTTATATCTTGTACTCTCATGTGATTGCCTATGTTCCAAATGCGGTGGTCAAAGATATACTAACTCAAGAAGGAATTGAAGGTAAAAGGGGCAAATGGATAGCCAACATTTTAGAGTATGACATTGAAATTAAGCCAACAAAACTCATAAAAGGACATGGGTTAGCAAAATTAATGATTGAAACCAACTTCCAAGCCCTTAACATCAATGAATTGGATAACGAACAGGAGATGGCGACTCCACAGATCAATCAAGCCTTTTTACAATCACCTTGGTATACTGACATATGTTTTGTATTGTTAAACCTGCAAGCTCCTCCAGGGTTATCCAGGACTAAAAAGCGATTCTTGAAAATGAAAGCTTCAAAGTTTTGTATTATAGGCAATGCTTTATTTTGGAAGAATCATGAAGGTATTTTTCTCAATTTCCTAAATCAGGATGAAACTGATAAGATACTCAAGGAATTTCATGCAGGGGACTGTGGAGGAAACTTATATTGGAAATCAACAGCTGATAAAATTCTAAGAGCTAGTTTTTATTGGCCCTCCCTGCTTGCTGATGTGAGGAAATTTGTAGTTTCTTGCCATAAATGCCAGATCTTTGAAGGAAAAAGAAGGTTGTTGCCCTTACCTCTCAAACCCATTTCAACTGAAAGGCCTTTTCAACAATGGGGTTTAGATTTCATTGGAGAAATTCATCCTTCCTCTTCTGGACAACACAAGTGGATTTTAACTGCCACAGACTACTTTACCAAATGGATAGAAGTTATACCTTGTAGGCAAGCCAATGACTCAATCATCATGCAATTCTTAGAAACCAATATTCTGTCTAGATTTGGTTGTCCAGAGAAGATTATTACAGACAATGTTGTTGCCTTTAAGTCCAAAAGAATGATCAATTTTTGCCACAAGTACCACATTACCTTAGACCATTCCACAGCCTATTACCCTCAAGGTAATGGTATAGCTAAATCATCCAATAAAAGCCTAATCAACATCATCAACAATGTCTTGGAGGAGAATAAAAAGAATCGGCATAAAAAATTGGTAAATGCACTGTGGGCAGACAGATTGACCACCAAAAGATCTATTGGAACCAGCCCATATGAATTGGTTTATGGCATGGAGGTTGTGTTCCCCTCATCCATGGGAATCCCTATAATCAAATTGTTGCAAGAGTTACAAGCAAAACCCAATGGCATTCAAAGGAGAATCAATCAAACTATTGACTTGCAACAAACTAGAGAGGAAGTATATCAGAGAACTCAGGTTCTGCAAGATAGACTCAAGAAGATTTTTGACAAAAGAACAAAAGCTGAAGATTTCTTCATAGGAGACAAAATACTGAAATGGATTCTAGAAGGGAAGACAAAAGAAAACATGGCAAATTTGATTTCCTATGGAAAGGCCCTTTTGTCATTCAGACTGTGCAAGAAAATAACACCTATTTTTTGAGGACCTTGGAGAGTACAGAAGCTGAGGAAGGCCCAGTCAATGGGCAAATGCTCAAGCATTATTTTGATCCTCCTTGTTAACAGAACAAGACTGTATTTTGTACATAAAAAGTGTTTATTTTAAGCAGTTTATTTCAGTAGTAGGATAGGAGATAAGGTGCAACAAATTTTGAGGAAATAGCCAACAGTTGACCCTTGGTATATATTTTGAGTTTACCAGAAACAAGCAAGAAAGACTTGGGAAATATAGAGGTGATGGCAAATATTCTGACCAACCATCAAAAACAGAGCTGCAGTTTGGTTTAGATCAACTTATGAGAAATGCATCTATGCCACAATAATCTAGTTGGTTAGCTTGCAGCAAAGGGAAGCTTTAAATTACAGCAAGAATTGAAAATAATGCCATCTGACCTGTTGTTCTTGGCTTTTCTCTTAGAAAAGCCATCCCCAAGTGGAGCCACTATTAGGTTCCTATACCAATAGGTGTCATTTTTCATGAATGTCTGTGGAAATGCCAAATATGATCATCCTTTCCATGCTGTAAAGGTTCCATATTATCAAAAAATCAAAAATTCAAGAAGAAGAGAAACAAAAGCAACCCCAAAGAAGGACCAGGGAAGTGGCTTGTCATAATGCTACTACTGTACTACATGTTGCATAGCAAGTTCAGAATGTGCAATCACTGACTTTATCACAATTGATGAATAGCCAGACAGTTCAACCCTGGCTAGATCATGCTTAAATTTCTTGTTTTAGAATAGAGAAGAAGGTTTGTTCAAAGAATTTAAGCTTGGCAGATCATTAGATAGGTAGAGAAGAAAAGGGCCCAACTGCTCAATCTAAGCCCTTGGAAGAGATAAGGATAGATTTAGGTAGGAGGGCAGCCAAAAGAAAAGAGGAAAAGCAGGGTTTGCTAGTTCAAATGCACCCAACCAAAATGAAGAATTTTTTTTAGGAATTGTAGAATGGGTAAGTAGATTGAAGTTGCAGAAACAAGTCTATCAGTAGTGTCATCTTTTTGAATATGATCTATTTCATGGATATCTCAAGTGCCATGGCAAAGGTGTGATCATATGTTGCATTTCTAACTCCCCCCTCTCTCCCCTCACAATAACCATTCACTAACATCCCTCAAAGAGATTGGGATCTGCTCAAACTCTTAACCTCACTCCATTTCTATAAAAGCTTAAGTGAAACTTCAGGTTTACTTAAAAAAGCTCAAAGCCACATTTCTTGTGTAAAGTTTTATTTCTCCCCACACCCCCAAGTCTAGGTGATTCAACTTCATGCACCTAGCATTTCCCCTTATATTCATATTAACATGCTAACCCTATTATATAACTCCTACTTATATTTCCCCTCCCCTATTTTATACAAAAATACATGAAAAACCCAAAAAATGTATAATATCCCTACCTTTGGCAACTATAGCCATATAGCAAAAGTTTCGGGAATTATAACGTTTAGCAGAAACATATAATAACCCTTTGCACCATTGGAATTTATTTAACCGCCTGTTAAATAAATAACCACCCCTAACCTGCCCATATAAACCACGTTATAACCCTGTGCGCATAATTAAATTGGATTTTAATTAACATTTGGTTAATTGAATAACCATACCCCAATAACCCAAAGTTTTCAACCCCCGCAAAACATTATAAAACGTTAAATCTTTTGAGCGGGTCCCCTACGCCATATCTTACCGTTAACTCCCCTTCTCGTCAACCGTTGGATCACACCCTCTAGATCCAACGACTCACATCAATATCGGAGGCGCCTCGATGTCCAGACGTTAGTACCTGATAGAAAGCGGTATTCCCAGAATACCAGAGGACACCCATCACTTTTCTATTGCATCGGGCCCGCTCTGACACAAACCGCCCCCGTACCCAAAGCGGTCCGATGAAAACCATAAACTGTTGTCTGGTCCCGCTGCCCGCGTCATCATCACGTCAACACCATGCCAGTGCCCGTGCTACTGTTCATCCGCCGTGTCCGCCATGTCATCCGTCCATGTCAGCAACCACGTCATCCACCACGTCACCTTTCGTAATCCGCTACTGGACAAAATTTACGTCATGCTGACGTCATCCCCAAAAAGCGCCAAAAGCACGAAAAAGACCAAAATTTCATTAAAAAAGCGTGAAAATGATAGTTGTTTGTTTATTGTTGGTGTGTTGTGTTGCGGAGACTCTACATGCACTTTACATTCAATTCATCACCACAGCTCCAGTCCACCACCCAAGCGATTTCACGCTGCAAACCCAGCCCATTCAGCTCAGTCTGCAACCACCGTTCGCTCTAGTCGCCTGTAAACAGGTATTTACCCGCTAATTTGCCCGTAAACCCCTATTTTTCAAAATTCTCTGTTAAACTCACCTCAAGAGCTAAATTCAAGTAAAGATATGCTATTGCCTGCAAAATCTTGTTTTCCTCTGCAAATTGCCCATTAAGTTGAAAATCGAGGTCATCTCCGCCTGTAAAATCACCAAAAAACACCTGTAAGAGGAGCGCTCTTCCCCTGCTTTTTCCAACCTCCCAAGCCCATTCTGCAAACTCTGTTGTGACTGTGAATTTCACCCAAGGCAGCAATCTCTACAAGCATAGCTTATTCTGTAATTTCCTGTGGAAAACCAAAACCACTGCTCTATTGTCTGTTACTCCAGAAAAATCCAACTTCAAGTTAAAGGTCACTTAACAAACTGAAAATGGAAGCTCGAGTGGTCCTGAACATTGTACCCTTGAATGCACCACATAAGGAGTTGGAATGGATACCTCTTGCTGACAAAGACTTCCAGATTAAGGATATGAGGGGTCTCAAACCTCACCTACAAACCTTTTGTGAAATTAGAAATAGCCATAGAAACAACACTGATGTCCTGGGAATTTGGGAATCCAATATGCCTATCTATTACCTCCCTTCAGTGAATGTGCTCCATGATTTCATCCATTTATGCTGTGCAAACTATGATCCCACACAAAGATCAATCCTGACTCCATCTGGATCTGTACTCTTCTATATTACTCCTCAGTCTATAAATGAGATGTTGAACTTCCAGCCAAACTAGCCTCTGGTTCCTCTCACCATGAAACTTTTGCTTGATCAAGGTGCCAAGCTGTCTAGCTCAGAGATAAAAAGAATTGGTCAGTTGTTTATGCTACCAAAGTGCCAGCCTAATCATCCTCCTCCTTATCACCAAGTCTGGTTCAATGAGGCAGGGAAACTCCTAATTGACATGATATCCTACATTCTAGGATGCAAAACCAATGAGTATGTTGATGAAACTGTGCTAGTACTGATCTCCATATTTACTCCAAGACAACCCCCTACTGTCAAGTATGACTATGCCACCTTCATAGTAAATAAAATCCATGAGAAATTCATGATTTTGGAGAGAGAAAGAGTTTTCAAATATACATCCTATATATATCATCTATTGTTGTACTATCATCCTGATAGTTTCCAAGTTCCTCTTAAAAGACTAGACCCCAAAGGAGAGAGAAGGTTTGTCATTTTCTGGACCTCAGCTTTCCATGAAGTTCACCTCTCACCTCATACATATTGTGAGTCCATTGACCTGTTCATTTACCCAGCCACTTCCCTGTTGGTGATGACTCCTCCTACCAGGCTCTCTCCTGAAATGCAGAGGATTTTACATCTCTCAAAGGGCTACAACATTGGTGACTGGTATTTTTACCAAAACCACACAATGATCAGGATTTATGGCTATCAGTTATCCCCCTACAAGTTTCCGAAGTACGTCCCCATGAGACTCTTTGCCCTGGAATACTTCAGGCAATTTAGTAGTGCAGATTTGACTCATTTCCATGGTACTAGGAAAAAGGCACAACTCAAGATAAGACATGAATTTGGCTCTTTTGTCTTCAATAAGAGGGAAGAAGCCTGGGATGATGTAGACAAGATACTAAGAGATGAACTTATGCTAAAACAAAGTTTTTATTGGGCACCATACGGCCCTGAACATTTCATCAGCTTTAGAAGAGTCAAAAACAAGCTTGCAGGATATGTGCACCAAAGAATCCCTCAAACTGAACAATATGTTAATCGACAGGAATGGGTAGAGGGTACAATAGTTGAAGAGCTTACTGAAGAAGAGAGATTAGAAAAAGAAATGAAAAACTTTGAGAAGACAATTGACCTGGATTATTTTCGACAGGTCCTTTTCACACTGCCACAACATATTGGGACGAGCACATCATCTGCCACACCTTCACAACAGCCTGCTCAAGGGACTACTCCGCCTGCAGGAAAAGGCAAAGAAGTACAACATTCAGAGCAACAAAATACAATGGCAAATCAGCCAGCGACAGCCTAGGAAAAGGGTCAAGAGCAAGGCCCTTCAACACAAGCAAAGGCAACAGATATCCCTGCGTTACAAACTCCTCTTAATGATGAAAGAGCCAAAAAAAAGGGACAGACCAGAAGAGACACCCGCAGGGGCATCCACAGAACAGCAAGGGGAGAAGAGGCAAAGGCTAAACCTCTACTCTGATGAAGAATTTAGAGAGGAGACAACAGGAAATATAAGGGGTGAGGGAACATCTAAACATCAAATCCCTCCATTTTTGGAAACATCTACTAGCTCATTTCAGCAGGAGCAAGAGAGGCAGCATGGTGTGGAGGTTACATCCACCAAACAACAGAGCAAGCAAGGCTCTGACATTAAGAGAGCATTCACTGAAATCAAGGCCAGGAATGAACCAGTAAGGTTCCATTTATATAACCAATTGTTAAAAATGGCTCCCACCAATCAACAAAGGCTAATGGAAGCCTATGATATTCAAGCGGGGAAGATGACCCTTAGTCACTTCAGGCCCACCACACAGCAGCCACAGTCAGCTGCTGATTATATCAGGACCAATCTGGAAGTTCTTGCTAAAGACATCCACCCAATGGACCAGATTGAGTTACACAAAAAGGCTAGAGAAATGGTATACTCTACCTTGGAAGACAAAGCATTACTGGCTCATAAACTGCAGAACTCATTGTACAACACTTCTGACCAATTGGAGCTGGAAAAGGCCTCCTCATTATCCAAGGATAATAGAATAAAATCCTTGGAAGAGATTATCATAGAATTGGGACATGATCCCAAGGATCCCAAGGGCGCACAGGCCTTAATAAGAAAGAAAGAGGAAGACATAGCAGCCCTTAGAAGACAACTTAAGCTACCAGCTACAATGCACCCTCAGACCACAGAGGTGGCACAGCCAAGAGAAGAGGAGGATGTGGTAAGTTTATTAATGAGGATGAATCAAAGATTGTTGGATACAGAGAAAGTCTTGGAAGCAACACTACAAGGAAAATAGGAGGAGTTGGCCTCTCAGCCAGCTCAAACAGCTCCAACTCTTATAGTTCCTCCTCCTATAGTCACCATAGTAGCCCCTCCCACTGATCCAGCATCAACAACAAGTACCTCGACTTCAGAAACAACTACAGCAGCAGCAGGACAAGATGCCAACTTGAGCATGGAAGAGATGATGAAAGAAATAAAGGCTTTGGAAATCCAAATGGCAGAATTAAAAGAAGCCAAGGAAAAAATGGCCAAGATTGAGGTAAATTATGACAAATCAAAAATGACTATCACTGAGAAGACAAGAGAAGTGAAGGCTTTGGAGAATAAAGTAAAAGCCTTGGAAAAGGACCTCACTTTGCATAAAACTCTAACAGAAATCAAAACTATTTTGTGGGATAAGATTGGCCAGTGTATTGCTGATCAATGGACAGCAATACAGACTAATTTTGACCAGATGGAATTGATAGGGTTAGCTTAATACGAGACTCAAAAGGCCAGAGCATTATTGGCAAACAAGCCTGAGCAAGCCAATCAATTGATTCATGTTTTGAATACTCATACCAGTGAGCAATTAGCATCACTATATATTTAGAACAGGACAGATACTATTTTAAGATTCAATAAGGTGTTGACCATGAGGAATTTTGTACAGACTATAGAAAGAAAGTGTCAAGAAATGCAGATAGAGTTAAATGCCTTTAGACAGAAATTTTCAGTATTACAGAGCAAAGGTTTGCCCAGATTATTCACTAGCAATGGCAGGCTGTTAAAACATGAACAATATGCTCACAGGCTAAATACCTATGTTACCAATCAAGTTACAACATCATCAAGCAGTTCAGAAGAGACAGTGCCTCCCTCTGGACAAAGTTTATATGATAAATTGGAAAATTTGTTTTACATTGAGCATGAGATAGCACATCTCCTTGAAGTCCAGCCAAATTATTACAGGTATACTGAAGCTGATGAGACAGTGATTAAACTGAAAAAGCATCAATTACCAACAGATCAATGGTGGCAGAGCATGCTTGAAGTCTTGCCAAGGTAGTTTGATTCTCCTTTTTGTAAATTGTCTGCATTACAAGTAAATGGCAATATATGGGTCTCCTATGAGAAAATCAAATCAACAAAGGATGGAATTCACGCTAAAAGTGTTCAAACAAACTCAGGCACAGGTGGCAAGTGACAGCACATCAGGAATGAAAATAAGAGAAGCAGCCATCAACCGACTATTTGAGCCAAAAATTCAGCAATAACAGGACACCTAAGGAGGCCAGTACAACATAGTTATTTCTTCATTCATTTCTGCGTGGTTTTCCATATCAATTATTGCCCCTGCCAAAGTATATGGATAAATTTATTACTTGATATTTTCCTACGGGATATTTTGTAAACTTTTTATAAATACCTTCTCAAGTTATGTATTGTTGTTGGCTGGTGAATATCATTCTGGACTTGCTCTGTAAGTTTTGAGAACTCTTCTGAAATAAAAATGGTTGGAATGTTGTGTTGGTGAGCTTGCTGGTTATGGAATCAAAGGGAGAATAATATATTGCATAATTCTCGTGTTAATACATGGATCAATAAGTCTTATTTACTCTTGTGTTACTGTATCTGTGTTTTATTTATCATCTAAATATCATGCTCTAAGTTACAGGAAAAAAGGATAACCCATAATTTACTTTGTTGTACTCTGTGTTCAATTCCTGTAATTTTTTATTTTTTCCACAGGACTAGCATAGGCAAGAATTCTTGACTGCTCTTTCCTCCCCAGTTCTTCCACTCTAAATATCATCAAGGAATTCTTAACTGCTTCCTGATAATGTTTACACAATTTCCCTTTGTTAACATAATGAAAGATTCTTAATTGCCTTTCATTCCTTGACTTCATTTCATCTTAGTTCAGCTTGAAAGTTGTTCTGTGTTTAATTATCTTGCTCTGTAGTCTTCCTATTGCCAAAGGAACCATACCCAGAGGTTTATTTCCATTAGACTCCATCAACCCAATGGTTTGAACTTCTCTCAAGTTACAGCCTTGTTCTATTGAATGTCATCTTCCAAACACCAAACAAAACTTGTGCTTCATAACTAGCCTAACATATAATCAAACAAATCTAAATCACAAAGAGAGAGACCTCTCTGGTTGCAGGTTGGCTAGGATCTGCAGCTAAAAGATTGATTAGTCGTTACCTCGACCGTATTCCCTTTTGGAGGCAGGGAAAAACCTGAGTGATAACATCACCAAAATGATTGATGACCCACATGGTGATGTGCTAGGCCTGATGAACCATTTCTCGAGCAACTCTTGCACTTGCTTCTTGATTTCAGCATTCTCTAAAGTAGACAACCTGTACATCCCAACTTTAGGCAATGGAACATCTTGCTGCAAAATAATATCATGTAGTATCCCCTTTTTGGGTGGCAGACCTTTAGGTTCTTAGAAAAATACATCATATTCTGAAACAATCTTTTCTATATCAGCTTGTTGATCAGCATTACAGCCCTCAAATACATTGGTTTTATCAGGTTTCTTTTCCTTTACAACCATCAGTAGGAACTGTTTGCATGAATTTATCATTCTTTTCATCTATCCTGAGTTTATGAGAGTATAATTATTCTTGATCTTATGAGCTCTTACAAAGTATTCTATTCCACCTTTAACAAGTAGATACTTGTTCTTAGCTCTATAGAAGATAGCCTTTCTATCATACAACTAAGGACTTCCTAAAACAATTCCACATATATCCAAAGGATTACATCTAACTCAACCTCATCTACAAATGTCGACCCAAAAGAAAACTTGAGTTTGCAGTTTCTAGTCACTTGTAGTTGTGCTTTATCATTCAACCATCCTAATGGGTATGGTTTCTTATGAGGTGTAGTTGCTAATCCCAATTTCTTTACAATTGCTTCAGAAATTAGGTTTACTTGTGAACCACTATCAAACAAAGTATCAATCTTTTGATTTTTGGAAACAACTCGAATAAGGAATTTCTCATGTCTTTTTCTCTCATGTTCTTCATCAATAACAGATTGAGCAGAATTACTAGTAGATGCTTCAGAATTCTTACCTTTATACCTGTGGCTGCAATGATTGTTTCGTCTCCCGAGTTTGACCCCAAATCTTTCTGAATAACTGCAACAGTCTTCTTCTTCTTGCCATCGGACTTCTTAGGTCTCAGCTCTGGATGCAGAATCCAACAATGCTCATCATCATGCCCATCCTTTTTATAGTGAGTGCATGAAGCTTTGTTTTTCTGTGCAGTGTTAGCCTTCCTTGCTTTCCACTTCTGCTTTCTTTTCTCCTTACTCTTGCTTACAGTGGGTTGGGATGGTCCCCCAACTTCTGGATTTTTATTCTTTCCTCTAGCTTCTAGATGAGTAGCTTGTACAGATACCTCATCTATACTAGTGGGATTAAACATGAGGATGATATGCCTCATGTAGTTGTGTAGACCAGAAATGTACTTCAAAATAGTTTTTGGTGAGTCTAGTGAGATACCCAACATCAATGCTCTCTTTTTGAACTCTTGAGTATACCCTTTGTTATAGAAATTTTTGGGCACTTCAACCCCAATCATAAAAGTCCATAAACTGAGGGCTCCTAAGTCCCTAAAAGTGTTGCTTCACTGCCTAAGGAACAAGGTCAACTGATTACATCATCTCCCAAAAGTTCTCCACTGAAAACTGCTCATAAATGGTCAAAACTAGACCATATTGAAAGCTCAATGCAGGGGGTGTGATGCATATCACCTTCCCAGTGTACAAGGTGCGATGCATACTGATTTGCTCCTCTGTAGGGTGCGATGGTCGAGAATGGACAAATGGCAGGGACGAAAATGCGAGGTGGAAGATCATGGAATCTTCCAGAAGCTTCCCCTCTGACACTTGCCACTTCATTCTCGACCAAGGATGAGTAAGAGATCATCATTCTCCAAGTGGAAGCAGGAACTATCAGAGAGAAGACATTAAACAAGATCCTAGAAGATGACTCACCTCTCTGTAATCATCTATATATAGATCCCTCATCACAGAGATCCAGAGGCTGGAATTTTGTATCTTATAGAGAAGTGATGTTGGTTTTCTGGTGTACATTCAGAGTGTTGGGTGATCTAGCTTTGGTTGGGGTTAAGAAGGGCTTCTTAGCTGGAGGATGATGCTGGGTCAGAGCACATGGTTGTAATCCTCTTGCTACTTTTCATCTGAATAAAGCTATTCTTGTTTCCTTCCATATTCTTGTGTACTTGTTTATATATGCATGTATATGGTTAATACACATCTGGTCCTGTATTATTTATGAATTTAGATCCTTGTTTCTTGTATGGTAGTATGTTGTTGTGATTCCATAGGTTCTTTTGAAGCTGGGCAGACAAAGAAGAAGCAGCGAAACTCTATCAAAAGGGAGAGGAAATCAAGCGCAAGACTCAGGTTGGTCCTCTTGGTTCTCCTCTTATCTATTTTCATAAAAGGAAAAAATAGTAGACTTTGATTGTTTGTTTCTAAGATAGCCACCCATCTTAGTGGGAATAGCATTATCCGAGTGGACACTATTCCCGGATAACAAAATGGCGACTCCACTGGGGAGCGACTAGATTACTTGTTAGCCTATCTATCCTTGTTTCTTTTATAAACTTACAGACGGAGC
>APFE030967333.1:27311-45110 GCA_000404065.3 Pinus taeda
CCTTGTGACACTGCCGTGATTGGAAAATTCCAAATCTTACCTGGAATCAGCTGCTACCCGAAACCATCACTCGTTCCTCAAAAACGAGTCTTCTTTAAGCTCTTTTCACCTGACTCGTAAAATATGAAAATATTGCGGAGCGATTGGCCTCTCCGGCTCGTTAAAGGCATCGGAAGTGTTATACCTCCTCTAGATTTTAATCTTTTTGGACCTGAGGGATTATTACACAAAAAGATCAAGCACTTGTCTTGTACGGCTCGTTAAAACTATCGAAAATTCATCCCTTTTGTATTATTTTACGCTTTTTTGGACTTAAGGGATTATACAACGAAAAAGAATCTTTGGAGTCTCCTTTCCATTTCTTTTAGACTCTCTAAAATTGAAAGAGACCAAGTTATCTTTGTCGTTAAACTCGTTAAAACCGAATAGCGACAAACTCATCCAAATGGACGAGAACGAGTTTCACTGTCGCTAGACTCGCTAAAACATAGTGATAGGTTCGCCCGAAGGGCGGATTATAGAACAAGCATATGTTATCCTCTTCAAGCTTGACAAAAATAAAGAGGTATTGGTCAGCGATGACTAGGGAAAATTGGGAAGAAAACTTGAAGAAACTTTATTGGTAGCAAGTCACTCTTGAACATGACACTTTCCTTCCGCATCCATGCCGAGTTGGGTCATTCCGTTCACTGGTCATCACCATTGGTCTATCAAACCATCCATCTTTGGGGTTAATGCTACCAATCCATCGTCAGTGTCACTGATATGTTCAAGAGAAGTCATTCAGACAATTCACCCGTGTCTCACCCACTGCAATACATTCATGCTTCATTCCTTCATGACCGCCACCCTGAACCCTGTATCATCAGTTTGTTTTCACCTCCAAAATCATTTGCTTCGTTCCGTGTCGTTGATGTGGGATTCCTTAAGGCCATCCTGCAATGGGTCGCTTCTTGTCGACATCAGCTCATTATCCAAGAAGTCGACTCAGGAACAACCCTTTCAGTACTTTGGAGCTTGCATGCCTTAATGGCAAGTTTCTCTCTTTCAGCGACAGGTTTACATCAATGGCCTTCGACCAAGAGATTTTTCATGGTGTTCGACACCAAGTCCCTTTTTCACACCACGTGAACTATACTGTAGTACCTTGAGGGTCATTGTCGTTATTGGTGATTCCTCTCACACCTGTTAATAGCTTACATCATTGGCTGGTAATCAGGCGATGTCTTTCCATGTTCGACTCCAAAACATTTTTCACATGGATCGACTTGTACTCCGAGTGAAGATTGGCCAAGTTTGAAGACCAAGGATCTAGTTTCATCCATCCGGGCTGCGATATATTCAGGAATATAAAAACATCCAGTGTACATCATTGCCGATTAGATGATCATCCAAATCAAAGGATGATGTGTCCATATCATCAGTCTGTCACACAGACGATCGTCTGTCCTATGTACCTGAAATGAGTTTATAAAGCTAAGCATGGGAATTCCCACCTCAGCTAGATCATGAAAAAATGTTGTCAAATAATGTATTGTGTTGTATCTTATTACAGGTCACCTCCCAGCTCAGAAAAACTTTAGATCTTCATAGTAAAGCATTTCACCCGACATCAAAAAATATTAACGACCTCATGCTTTAGGGGGCTACTGTTATAGAAGTTTTTGGGAACTTCAACCCCAATCATAAATGTCCATAAACTGAGAGCTCTTAAGTCCCTAAAAGTGTTGCTTCACTACCTAAAGGAACAAGGTCAGCTGATTACATCATCTCCCGTAAGTTCTCCACTGAAAACTACTCATAAATGGTCAAAAATGGACCATACTGAAAGCTCCATGTAGAGGGTGCGATGCATATCACCTTCCCAATGTACATGGTGTGATGCATACTGTTTTGATCCTCTGTCGGGTGTGATGGTCAAGAATAGACAAATGGCAGGGACAAAAATGCGAGGTGGAAGATCATAGAATCTTCCAGAAGCTTCCCCTCTGACACTTGCCACTCCATTTTCGACCAGGGATGAGTAAGAGATCACCATTCTCCAAGTGGAAGCAAGAATTATTAGAGAGAGGACACTAATAAAGATCCCAAAAGATGACTCACCTCTCTATAATCATCTATATATGGATCCCTCATCAAAGAGATCCAGAGGCTGAAATTTTGTAACTTATAAAGAAGTGTTGTTGGTATTCTGGTGTACATTCACAGTGTTGGGTGATTTTTCTTTGCTTGAGGTGAAGAAGGGATTCTTAGCTAGAGGATGATGCTAGGTCAAAGCTGCTCATGGTTGTAATCCTCTTGCTACTTTTTATCTGAATAAAGCTATTCTTGTTTCCTTCCATATTCTTGTCTATTTTTTTTATATATGCTTGTATATGGTTAATGCACATCTGATCCTGCATTATTTATGAACTTAGATCCTTGTTTCTTGCATAGTATTATGTTGATATGATTCTACAGGTCCTTTTGAAGCTGAGCAGACAAAGAGAAAGCGACAAAACTCTATCAAGAAGGAGAGGAAATTGAGTGCAAGACTCAGGTTGGCCCTCTTGGTTCTCCTCTCATCTATTTTCATAAAAGGAATGAATAGTAGACTTTGATTGTTTGTTTCTAAGATAGCCACCCATCTTAGTGGGAATAGCAGCATCCGTGTGGACACTATCCCCATATAACATCCCTCTCCTTACTATTCAATTAATTTGTCTTCTGTCCTGTGCAGGGAGTCATATTAATTGTATTTAACAGTTCCATTCTTCATCTCTTGACCTTGTATTTTCCTACAACATATCATTGTTAGATAAATCAAATAAAAGGAATAATAAAAAACATTACCTCAATTTACTATTGGTGAGGCTATTGTATCTCCACAACTCAATCCAAATTATCACAATACATAATAATATCAAAGCATATCATTGCATACATAAATAAAAATAATGAAAGGAAAGTTGTAACAACATCATGTACATGGATATAATAAAAATGACAATCAAATAATTGTTACACATGCATGATAAACATATAGGTAACTGACATGCATGCATAACAACCAACATTTATCTTGAGGTCTAGTGTTGTGAATGATGAGCCTCATCATTAGGTAACTATATGGACCTTAATACACCTCCAAGCTTATTTAGATAAACTTTTCTCATAATTCCATACATATTTGAATCATATTTTGCTTAATGAGATGAGTAAAAGTAAGATGTTATGTTTAGTGGACTAATGTGCATTGATTGCAAGTTTTTGAGAGCAAATCATGGAAATTTTGGCTAATTAAGTGCAGAAACGCAAATGAGACAAGGAGGAGAGATTGTAGGAGATAGATCCTCCTCATTTAATACTCACTCATTTGAATATTCCTCCATCAAATCACACTAGCTCAGAGTTGCAAGTAGCCGAGTCATGAAGATCAAAAGGCAGTCGAGCCAGTGATAGTTAAAGATCCAGTTCATCTTGCGTTTGGGAGCCAAGCCTCCCTAGATTTGAGGAAGTCATTGGAGACTTCAGTTGTATAAATAAGGAGGCCTAGAGCCTCTTTAGGATTTAGATTTTCTATGTAAGAGCACTAATAATTTTCAAGTTCAAGACTTTTGGAAGACATTGTTACGTAATTTTTCTGATATGTTAATTAGAATGAGCATTTCCTTGGTCCAGCACTGAGTTGACTCAAAGCGCTGAAGCTCTTGGGTTAGGGCCCAACCCTAGCAACAAAGGATCCTCTTCTTGTATTTGTATGGTTAGTTGATTTCATATGTTAAAGGTTGAATTGGTTTTAGCATTATTTCATTAGAAATAGTTGTGAATTTGGATTAGTTTTCTTCCATTTATGCCTTACTTTAGCAGTAGCTTAGAAAGATAAAGAAATACCAAAAATCTATTAGTAGGTGGATTTGGCCTCACTCCTCCCTTCAGGGACCATGGTCTTAGGAAAAAACTCCTATGCAACCCAAAAAGTCAGAATTCTGATTTCTCATGGAATTTAGGGTTTTTTGCTGCTTAGGCTAGCATATTTTCAGTTTTCAAGAATACGATTCAATTATCATTTCTGATATCTTCAACCGTGTATCATATCTCATAGTGTTTCAAATTATTCTGCAAGTATTTCCATGCATAAACTAGACAAATAGATAATGAAATTATGTTTTCTTTAGTTGATTGAAAATATTCCTTATTTGACATGATTCATGGATAAATGTCAGTGAGTGATGCAATGTAGGAGTTCCAACAATGCAGGGAAATCTCATGACCAGCAACCCCATCCTAGCCTCATCCATCCATGATAATCACTTTTTCCATTACATCCCTCAACCAATTCATCCTTTCATACAAACAACTTTCTTGATTTGTTGATAAAATCCATCCATCTTACAAACTCTGTTTTGAGCTTTGAAGAAGTCTTACAAACTCACTTTCCTTATTTCTACCACCATTCACCTTTCGTAATCCCTACACCACCTTCCAAATCATTCCTATTTCTCTTGTCCAGATCCTGTAGAAATATAGGGGATCATGTAGGAGCATTAGAACATCTTGTAGGAAGAATTAGGACATCCTGTATGACGGCCTGTAGTGGCCTGTTTTGAGGTCGAATTGTGGCAAAAGAATCCAAGAAGATAGTTGAAGACCCCTACTTTCCTCCCAAGCCATCTGACCTTTCACCACCATCTCTAACCCACTTGCCACATCACCAAGAGGATTTAGCATTCACATTATCACACAAAAATGAAGAAAAGGGAAAAAAGTTATTGTGTTCATTTACATGCACAACAGTAGAATGTTTGGTTATTTTAGATTGCATGCCTAGGAGAGTAGGATTACACACATGCTAACTTTTATTCTTTTGAAGCAAAGCCTCTTAGCAGTTAGTTAGATGAATGGTGTGCTTGAGCATTTGATTTCAGTCTTTCCTCACTACAGTAGACAAGATTTCAATTAGTGCAAATTTCCCCTTTCCTAATTGGTAATCAAGCTTCTTTTGAATCAATAGAAGGTTGGTTTGAGAAACCATAGTGGTCTATCACCAGCTTAGAGTGAGAAAGAGAGGACCCATTGCATTTGCTTGTGTATACAGTGCTATCACCTCCAAGTTTGTACGATCCTCGGGTTAATAAAGTAAAGTTGGTAGCCCCAAGAGTTGCAACATTCTTGCTGCAATACTGGTGCTCATCACTTTTTTGTGCCGTTGTAGGGAGGTGTCTAAGTAAGATGTGATTTCTACTTTCTTTCTCCCATTTTGTATCTCTGACATTCTACTATTAGCTTCATTTCTGCAAAAGTGATTGTAAGTTAGTTTGCTTTCTTTTCCTTTCCGCAAGTGAGATTTCATTCAGTAGTTAGCTTCCATTCAATTTTTTATTTCAATTTTGCAATTAGTCTCAAATCTTGAAAAAAACCGCAAAAAAAGAAAAACACTTCTTTCATGCCTCGTAAGAATAGGGTTAACTTAGGAAAATTTCTACTAAATACCCCCACCACTTCAAACAGCCAACCTTCCCTCTTCTTCGGTAGCTATGAATTGGAATACCCCTTAGGCGAACAACTGGAGATTTTTGAAGAGCCTACAGGGGGAGAAGAAGAAGGAAAACCCATTCCAACAAGACTAATGGCTGAAAATAGAAATGACAGAGGAGATAGAGAAAGAATTGAGGGTGTCTTTCCCATCAGAGAAACTAATGGGGATACCAAGATGAAAAACATAAGCCCCTCTACTCTTCCTCATTTCCATGGCCTAACCTGAGAAGATATGGACACTTTCTTGTTTGAGTTCATTGTCATATGCAGAAGTTATGATTACACCACTGATGACCAAAAGTTGACACTATTCCCATCCACTCTCAAGGATGCAACTCTACACTAGTTCATGGGTTTACCTGGGGATAACATCACAACTTGGGCTCAAATGCAGCAAGCGCTCAACAACAAGTATCGAGACTACTGCAGGTCTAAAGACACTAAAGAGGAAATTTTTAGGATGAAATTGGGGCATGATGAATCCCTAGTGGATTATGAAGAAAGATTCCAACTTAGCTACAAAAGGGCTAGGTGCACACTTGATCCTGAGTCACTGAAGCTAGTCCTACTCTATGGGGTAAGGGAAGATCTTCTGGATACCCTAAACCTACTAGCAGGAGGGGACATCTACTAGCTACCCTATGAAGATATCAAGAATGTCTTTAGCAATTGTTCTAGGGCATCTAGGAAAAAGGGTAGGGGTAGTCAACCAATAACCAACCCATCCTTTTAGAACACATCCATAAAAGGTGAAATTAGAAATATGTTGGAAGATTTCAAGAGTGAAATGCTGCAAACCCTTGCCCTAAAGATGGACACTATTCACATCAAGAGAAAGAAAGAGGAAGTAGAGAGAGAATTAGCCATATTCTACCCTAGATGCACAAAGAGGCACCCTAGGAATGAATGTCCATTAAACCTGATTGAAATCTACTCGGCCTCTGAAGAAAACCACTCCATAGACAATTGCCCTTCTCTACCTAGACTAAAAGCTGTGTATCAGGGAACTGAAGGGGTAATTGAATAGATCTACTACATAAATCAAGGGAGACCCCATGGGCCTTGGCCATACTAGCAAGGCATGCAAGGGTCATCCCATGCATATTACAACCCTAACCATAACACATTCATTCCCTCTTGGGTACCCCCTTCTCATCCCTACTAGTCTACACCCCCTCCTTGGTCTTTTACACCTCAGTATCATTCCCAGCTGACCAACCAATAATTTCAGCCATATACTTTGCCACAACGTCAATGGAATGCACCACCCCAAGGGTGGAGGCCCCCATACAACAATGCTCCAACTTTATTGCCTTCACTACCTACTCAACTACAAATTTTACACCCTGCTCCACCTAAATAACCTTAGATGCCTACCCAGCTAAATCCAAACCTGAACAACAGACGGGAACATCAAGTGTACATTGGAGAGACATCTGGCAAGCACCAGTATTGCAACAATAATGCTGCAACTCTTGGTCTACCATCTTTACTCTTATCAACCCATTAGTTCGTAACAAGCTTGGAAGTGACGGTGCTATATGCACAAGTACTAGTTCTTACGGAAAGTTGTCACTTCGTTAGCCGGCGCAAGATCACTAGTAGCTCATGCTGACTTCTATGGATTTCAGAAGAAGCTCTATATGTGATGAAAGGAGAGAAAGACTACTCTATAGATACTACTCTAACTACAGAAAGGAGAAAGACTGAAATGTAAAGAAAATCAGGTAAATCATAATTAACCAACTAATCCTACTTTTGCAGAAACCACTATGAAAACCATGAAAAGAATGCCATTACCTACTCAAGGAAGTAAAAAACATCTAACTAAGCTATTTCTGGAAGTAAATGAGCAAAAAACATCTTTTTGGATTTTTGTGTATTTTTATGTGAATTTGACATGCATGTGATTTATTGTTTGTGAATGTGGTAGCGAATAGGTAGAGTTGAAGGGTGGTTTTGGGACTTGTGAGGATGTAGGATGGTGTGATTGGGTTCTAGGAGGTCTCAGGTGGCCTTCTGGAGGCTTTCCACACACTCAGCCTTCAAAAGAAAGCCTACAGGAAAATCTATAGGAGGACACGGGAAATCTACAGGAGGAAAAGCAACATTCTACAGGAGGCCTATAGGAGGAGGCCGAGAGAAGTTTTAGCTATCTTGAGGGTGTGAGAGTGGGTTGAAAAGGTTGATGAATGTTGGGATGAATTTTTAGGACACCTAGGGTCTACCAAGAATCATTAGGAGAGAGAAAGATGATTGGATTTGCTCAAGGAGAGAGGAAGAAATTCTATGGAAAATGTAGGAAATTAAGGCAGAATTGAGGGGAGACTTGGGTGACCTATAGGGCATGGATCAGATGGAGGATGGGATGGCTAATATGCTATCATACTACTAGACAATATCTGCTACATAAACAACTGATATTCAACCAATGAGATTAAGCAAGCAATGAAATAAGTGCATCCAGAATAACAGAGATTTGCATCAAACTAATCTAAATTGTGATCTATGAAAGGAAATGTTGATAAATACTACAAGAAAGGAAAGAATGAAATAATAATATGGTAAATAAAGAAGTGAACATGATGAAGAAGTTCTAAAGAAAAGCAAACTAGACTATTACCCAACTAAAAATCTGCAAACACTAGAAGTCCTATGAATGAGGAAAATTTGTGTTTTGGGGACAGTAAGAGGGTCTTTGCCTCAAATCATGGTCCCAAAGGGAGGAAGTGAGGCCAAGGCACTGTTTCTAGCCTTTCGAATATTCTCTTTATCACTGCTTAACCTGCTATATAAAGCACAAATGGAAGCAAACTATTGAATCATCAAAAGCAACTTGTTCTTAACCATAAAAGAAATACATCTAACAACAACCTAATCTACAAACTGAAATAAAACATACAAATACAAGTAAAGAGGATCTTGGCTACTTGGATTGGGCCCTAACCCAAGAGTTTCAGCCCTCTAAGGTAACTCAGTGCTAGCTCAAAAAGGATTCCATCTTTATTTCCAAAACAATAACAAGATTACATGGAACTGTCAAAATAATAAGCTTGAAGTTGAACAGAGTTTACATAAGCAAAAGTACAACAAAAAAAAAAAAAAATAGAACCCTAATGAGGACCTATGCCTCTCTAGTTATACAAATGAAGCTATCAACATCTTCCTTAAAATCATGGAGGCTTGGCTCCCAAAACTTGAGATAATCATCAGTCATCCTCCACTTGCTTGGTTGCCTTCTAGTGCATGACTTCGCTACTTGTACTTCGAGGTGAATAAAAGGGAATTCGAAGTGAGGAGTAATAATGAGGGCGATTCCCTCCTATAAGTCCTCTCCTTTGTCCACTTTGAGTTTTTGCTGCCATTTTTCCACTGGATCCTTGACTTTGACCTCAAAAATCATCAATAATCTGCATTAAACACATGTTAGACCACATGGCATCATAACTAACTCAACTCACTCTATAAGCATAAATATAATCAGAAAATCATACAATAAGCTAAGAGAATGGTTGATTTTACTAGGTTAGGAGGTTAAATGAGCCCATATAATTACCCATTTATGAGGCTCATCATCACCACCTACTAAAAGTGTTGCTCATCCCCTGAGCAACTTAGTCCATCTCCTCATCTTTTATGGCCCTGGTGGCCTCCCTAGCATCCCATGCTTTTGATTTTGTCTCCTCTTCCTTGTCATAGAATCCTGCCTTCCTATCTATGTCTTCCCATTGCTCCTACTTTTCTTCTTCTCTTCTACCTTCCAGCATGCCTAGCAGCAGTGGGGGACTCAATTTGAGGCCAATCCAATTGATCTTCAGCCTCTGAATGGAGCACTTATACATTGGCACTCTCCTTAATGCCTCCTCCATCCTCATCGGGGAATGATATTCCCTAATTTGTAGACTATGTGGTAATGTGCTCCATCTCCTCATACATGCATGCACATAGTAATCCCCAAGTAGCCTTTCCATATCCTCAAAGTGTGCAATGGCTTGTGCCTAATCACTTATATATCTAGGGGCAATCTAAGGATTATTGGCAAGAAGGTTATGTGTGCTGATGAGTGCCATGGGGTCTGATGGCTTAGCTGTAACCATTAATGGCTCATTATGCTCCTTTACCATCAACCTTATTATTTCTGCTGCCCTTAACTCTTCATGGTCATCCATGAGGCCATGGCCATTAGTTGTAGGTCCCCTAGCCTAGCATTGGGGTCCCACACATTCATGTCTATGAGGGCAATGTTATTTAGGTAGAATTCTGTCATCTTTTCCTTGTCTTATGATGTGGTTTGGTCACACAGGTCCATAAACTACCTGTAATCTTGGAAAGGCATTATGCCTCTTTGTGCTGAAGTCTTTATCTGAAATTGCAAGCATTGGTCCTTGAGATATAGGCCATAGGATTTTGCTGGTGTTCTACATTGTAATGCCTCCATGGACTAGCTAGCCATGCATGCTAGTTGGCTCTCTTTCTCTTGCAGCTGCCTCCTTAGCAATTCATTTTCTATTTCAAGTTGGCTTCTTGTAATTGCTTCACTATGTCTAATAACACTCAACTCTCTACCCATTTCTCTGAGTTTGTTCTCCATATGGCCAATATCCTCAAATCTGGATTTGGCTATTTACATCCACCTATGTGTTCTTATCCTCTCTTTCTCTAATTCAAAGAACAGTGGAATTGCAAATTTTTGTGGAATTATTCTTCCCCCCTCAAGAATACTGTAGTAGGAAGCCAAACTAGGTTGGGGATCAGGTTGTTGTATCTCTAGTTCTTCCTCCTTCCCCTGTGGCTGTTCTTCTATCCTTTTCTCAAGCTGTTGGGTCTCTTGTAGTTTTGACGGTGTCTCTTGTAGAACTGTCTGAGCCTCCTGTAGGAATTTTTTTTCGGTCCTGTAGTACTACCTTTTCCTTCCATGTGGAAGATCTAGGAGTCCCCCTTTCATATGTGATATGTGCCTTGGAAGGAGATTCTTTCACCTTGGCAGATGATGAATCTTCAATGGTAATGGGAAACTTGAAGATGTGCATGGAGTCTAGTGGAGTTAGTGGGCTCATATTTCATAAAACCTCCAATCATATTGTCTATATTCTTTTGGAAAACCAAATACAGAGTTGGAGACAAAGAATTTTGAGAAAAACAGAGAAACAGAGGAGACTATGTTTTTTTTTTTAAATAAGAAGAATTTTTTTTATGTATTTTCTCCTCTCCTAAAGACTTATTTCCTCCTCAAATTGAGACCACTTCTTTCATATATTGATATTAAATAGGGGGAATGCATGAACCCTACCTCTTCGGATTGAAAATCGTGCTAAGAATCGTGTTTTCACCCTTCAAAATGACTCACTGCCCCTCCTGTAGAAGCCCGTTGTCCCTCATGTAGATTTCCTATAGGTGCTCCTATAGAAGCTATAGGTGCTCTTATAGAAAACACTGGGAGCAAGAATATGGGATAGATAGATGGAGAATGTTGGTTACGAGGTTGTGAGGGCACAAGAAGACTGTTGTAGCTAAGTTATGAGGAGAGAATGAAGGAAAAGTTGGTGAGAATGCTTAGGGAGGAGTACTTATTACCCTTTATGGTAGTTTTCGGTTATGAGTGCTGAGTTGGAAAGGCATAAATTGCCCAGATTAGGACCATTGGTCCCCACCTACTTGGTCATCATGCCCCCTTCTCATAATCATCCCTCATTATTGCATCGGAGTTAACTCTTCCTCCCACTACATGTGTTTGGCATCCTTTGTTGGAATTGGTTGTGTGCATGTGTGGGTGACATCTTGGTTAAGTGGAGTCAACTAGATGAAGGTGGCTAATTTAATTGGCCACCTTTCCCTTGTTCAACCTCAACCATCTCGTTATTGTTCCATGCCTTCTAATTACACAAATGCAAACAGAGGAGCGGGTTAGTTACTTACCTGAGATCCGAATGCATTTGCTGTGAGGTGTTGTGGCTCTCTATCTGTGCTGCATGCTTTTTTTTCTTTTGTTGCATGTTGTATTCTTGCTCATGTGTGACTATGCCTTGTGTAGGTTCTTCTCTTAATGGATCTGAGCTTCAAGTGTATTCTTCAACCTTCATATTTTCACCCTTTTACTGCTGATGCTGGATTTTAATGGGATCAGCTGCTACAAGAATTCCTACAGGAGCTCATGTAGATGCTTCTCCCCTTGAATATTTAGCTCTTTATGTGCTTAGAGATGTGAGGATGATGCCAGAGATGTAGATAGGGATGGAGAGGTAACATGTAGGCTTCAAGTGAGGTGGATGGTGTTGTTTCCTTTCTTACTTTTTTGTTTTTTTCTTTTCGTGAACAACTGTTTTTTTCTACGTTTTTCTTGGACAGGAAGAAGAATGATGCTTGGGATGTGGTGCAGGCTTGGAAATGGTGGTAAGGAGGTTTGAAGACTGTAGGAGGATTTATATAAATTTTTTGAAGCTTCCCTGTCCCTCAAACTGTCTTTTATATCCATTTATGGCTCTCTATAATTCCTACAGGAGCCTCCTGTAGAAAACACAATTTTTGAAAAAGAAGCATAGTGAGGTGAAAAAAATGCCAAGAATGATGGAGAAAGGTGTAGAAAGATAGGATAGGTGATGGTGTTGGTTTCAGGGCTCCCTTGGCACCTTCTGCTGCTTCATGTAGTCCCCCTACAAACCTACAATGCAACTGAAAATTCATTTTCCTTTTTTTCTTTTTTTCTGAAAACAACCAGGGTGCTTCAGGGAGGTTTTCACCCTAACTGCCTACCCTGGGCACCTCCAAGGAATGTTTTCACCTGGGGATCTTATTTTTCTCTCATCTTTTTTGGCATCACTGGGCCACCTTAGAAGAGGTTTTCAACCCAATTATGGGACTCAAGCGTCTCATGGAGGTTTTCACTTGAGTCCTTTTTTTTTATTTTTTTCTTTTTCTTAGTGAGTGGGTGAAGTGGAGGCTGAGACATGTTCCACTACCATCACTGTCTTATTCAAGTCTTCAATGAACTCTCACTTGGAGAGGGGTTTCTTGTAGACTTCTAACCAATGCCCATTGACAAGCATGGGGATGGATTCATCATCAATGGTTCTGATCAGAACTGAACTATTATCATTGCATTTCTCCACAGTGTAGGGTCCCAACCATCTTTTCCTTAGCTTTCCCTTGAAATCTGAGTATCTTGAATCATAGTGTTGTGCAAACACTCACTCTTGGAATTCCTTTCCCTTGATATTTTTTTCATGCCATATCTTTCTCTGAAGCTAAACTACCTCTGTATGGAGAAGGGCCCACATTCTATGTTCATCCAATCCATTGAGATAAAGTAACATTTCTCTTTGTGCATGGCTGAGGTCTAGGTCTAGTTGAGTTGCCATCCTTAGGGTATTGAATTCAAATTCTATTGAAATCAAAGCATTCTTTCGATAGACCAGTTCATAGGGTGTGAACCCTGTGGTGGTCTTCCAAGTTGTGTTGTAGGCCCAAGTTGCCTCAACTAATTTGGCCACCCAGTCTTTTCTGTTGCTGCTCACTACCTTTGTCAAGATCCCTTCCAATGCTCTGTTAGTGACCTCCACCTTCCCATTGGCTTGTGGATGGTAAGGGGTCGAAGTCCTGTGCTTGATTCTATGATGTGTGAGCAAGTCTTCAATCAAATTGGAAGTAAATTGACTACCTTGATCTATGAACAATTCTCTTGGATACCCGAACTTGTAGAATATGTTCTCTCTTAAAGATTCAGCTACCTTTTCCTCTGTTGCTACTTTGATTGCTTTTGTCTCTTCCCATTTTTTTAGGTAATCGGTGCACACAATGATGTATTGCTTCTGCTTTGAAGGAGGGATGATAGGCCCCACAAAGTCCATGCCCCACTTCTTAAATGGATCAAAGGTCACTTGATGTTGCATGGGCATTTCATCCTTTGGAGTAGGTTTCCCCATCCTCTAACATTGATCACATTGGCTGGTATATATCCTCACATCTTGATGAAGAGTGGGCCAGTAGTAGCTCGCTTGCAGTATCTTGAAGGCAGTGCTTTTTGCTGCAAAATGACCTCCACAAGGCCCATCGTGATAGGTCAAGAGGATGTCAAATACTTCCTCCTTCCTAACACATCTTCTCAAGATCTAATATGGGCCAAGTTGGAAGAGATTTCCCCTAATCCAAGTGAAAGGGGTGATTTTCCTTACTATCTTTCTCTTCTCTTTTGAGGACATGTGTGGTGGAAACTGTGCTGAAACTAAGTAGTTTTCTATATCAACAAACCATGGAGAGAGTATTGAGATAACTTCTTCCTTCCTAACACGTCTTCTCAAGATCTGATCTGGGCCAATTTTGAAGAGATTCCCCCCAATCCAAGTGAAAGGGTTGCTTTTCCTTACTATCTTGCTCTTCTCTTTTGAGGACAGGTGTGGTGGAAACTGTGCTGAAACCAAGTAGTTTGCTATATCAAAAAACCATGGAGAGAGTACTGAGATAACAAACAGATGTTCATTTGGCATTTGGTCATCCACCATTCCTTCTTCACTTGCATGGAAATTTACTCTAGACAAAATGTCAACAACAACATTTTCTTTACCAGGCTTATCAATAATGGTCAAATCAAACTATCACAGTAAAAGAAACCATCTAATAATGCAATCATTCACATCCGGTTTGTTCATTAAATATGTAAATGTAGCATGATCAATGTGCACAAAGGTTTGATAACCTGTGATATAATGTCTAAATTTGTTCAAGGAATGCACGATAGCTAGGAGTTCCTTCTTGGTCACTGTATAGTTTAACTCGGCCTTTGTCAAGTTTTTGCTTATAAAGTATATGGCATAAGGCAATTTTTCATCAATTTGTCCCAAGGCTACTCCTATTGCTTTGTTCAAGGCATCTGTGTGAATGTCGAAAGGTAGGGCCTAGTTTGGGCCTCTCAAAATTGGGGTAGTCACAAGCTTGCTCTCTAAGGTATCTAGGGCCTCTTGACAATTTTCCAACCATATGAACTCGACATCTTTATCTAAGAGGCCAAAAAAAGGAGAGGCTAGCTTGCTAAAATATTTAATGAATCTCCAGTAATACCCAGCTAAACCTAGGAAACTTCTGGCATCTCTCACTTTTTGAGGAGGTGGGACCCTTTGGATGATGGCAATTTTGTTGGGGTCCACCTACAATCCCTATTGAGATATTACATGACCTAGCACATTCCCTTCAGTCATAAAAAATTCACATTTTTCTGGACTGAGGGACAGGTTCATCTCAATACACTTTTTTAGAACTTTTCCTAGATTAGATAAGGCTTCCTAAAAGTCAGAGCCATAAGGAGTAAAGTCATCCATGTATATCTCTACTGCATCATAAACTAATTCATAGAATATACTCAATATTGCTCTTTGGAAAGTGGTGGGAGTGCTACAAAAACCAAAAGGAAGGACCCGGTATGCATAGGTACCCCAAGGACAAGTGAAAGTGGTATTATCTTGGTCTTCCAAGATGATTTGAATCTAATTGTACCCGCTAAACCCATCTAGGAAAGAGAAAAACTTTTTCCCTTCCAGACCGTCTAACACTTGATCTGTGAAAGGTAAAGGGAAATGGTCCTTTTTAGTGGCTTTGTTCAATTCCCGATAGTCGACACAGATTATCCATTTACCATTTTTCTTTAGTGTTAGCACCAAAGGAGAGACCCATTCACTGTCAGAGATGGGATAGATGAATCCTGCATCAAGCAATTTTTGCAATTCTTCCTTAACAATATATTTAAGTGCTAGATTCATCCTCCTTTGACGCTGCCTAACTAGCTTGCAATCCTCATTTATGTATATATGATGAGTACATACTAAAGGGTGCACTCCCTTCGTCTCCTTGTAACTCCAGGTGAAGGCATCTAGACTTTTCCTCAGCAAGCTACACAGTTCCTTCTCCTGAGAAGTATATAGGGATGGATTGATTTTCAAGGTTCTTTTTGGGCCTAACTCTATAATCTTAACATGGAGAGAGGTGGAGTCCGCCACACAAAGATCTTTTGAGGGGTTGTTTTGGGTTTCTCTTACTATGTCCTCTAATGGTGATACACTAGAAGGTGGATTGTGAATAGGATTTTCAATCATATCATCCCCATCTTGCGGTTTTCCCCCCATGGTAATTTCTAATGCACAAAGCGGTGCAAAATAGACTTCATCCTCATCTTCCTCCTCCAACTAGAGAGGTAGATCATGTTCTAGCAAGGGTTGGGTAGGAGGATATAGGATTAACTTCTTGGACATATGCTCATTCTTTATGGTCATGTTCCTAGCTCGACAGCTGATGTAGGCATAAGAAGTAGCCAACCAAGGCCTTCCCAGAATGAGAGGATACCCAGTGAGATTTTCCTTTGGCTGGAGAACTAAGAAATCAACAGGGTACTCCCAAGAATCAATGGAGACCATCACATCTTCCAAAATCCTCTCAGGGGTCAAGGTGGAGTGGTCTGCAAGCTGTAGCATGGTCGTGGTCTTCCTCAAGGAGCCCTAGAGGTTGAGTTTGAGAATTGTGTCCTTTGTCATCACATTAATGGCAGCTCCTAGATCAATCAAGGTGTGCAGGATTATGGTGCCATTACTGTGGACATCAACTACTGGGCTTCTAGGGTCTAGATATTTTGGATAGATTACCTGCCCCAACATTAGGTCGAACAGTTGCCCTATGACATTGATGGTTGGGGCATCACTCGTGCACCTTCCTGGATGCCTAAAGCACTTCTCTTTGATCAACCTATTTTAGATAGGCATATATTTTATGGCTTGGATAAGTGGTATCTTCGCACATAAATGTTTCAATTCTCCCAGGAGTTTATTTTCTTCTGGGGTAGGCTGGACTATTGTAGATAGTCTCTCAAGAAAGGGTGGATTTGCCTTAGGTTCGCTTTCCTCTTTATCTTCCTCAACCTCTCTGGGTGGAGGTTGGCTATCTGGGAGAACTTTCCCAGATCATAGGTTAATTTCCTGAATCTCCACAGCATAAGTTGGGCATGATGGTTCCCCACTATACACTTGCTGAGCCTGTCTATTATTCGGGTTCAGATTTGGATGGGTAGGCATTTGGGGTTGCTTTGGTGGAGCAGTAGGTAACAATTGTGGTTGGGCAGGTGGTGGATGCAAAAGAGAGGGAGGAGAGTTGTATTGGGGCTTCCACCCCTCATGAGATGCATTCTACTGAGGCTGCGACTGAGCATAGGATTGAAATGAATGGGTGGTTGGTTGTGCATGATATGGATATGTGAAGGACTATGGAGGAGGTGTGGACTAGGAAGGATGAGTAGGGGGGCCCCAAGAAGGTATGGAAGTGACTTGGTTGGGGTTGTAGTATGTTTGAGATGTCGCTTGCATCCCCTGCTGATATGGTCTAGGTCCATGCGACCTCCTTTTTTTCATGTAATAGAGTTGTTCAGTGACTCCCTTAGCCCCTTGATATACAACTTTAAGTCTGGGTAAGGAAGGTCACTTGTCTGTAGAATGATTTTCTTCACAGATTGAACAAATTTATATAGAGTTCAATGGGCTTTCATTCCTAGGATGCCTCCTAGTGAATCTAGGGAAAAAAATGGCCAAAGCCCTCTCTGCTTCCTTGTTGGATCAGGTGCACAACAAACTTAATTAAACACACAGCAGAAATATAAACAAGCACATAAGACATAGCTTTTAACGTGGTTCACCCAACCAATATGGGCTACGTCCACCAAACATAGGCATCAGAAATATATTATTCAAATTGGAGATTACATCAAGAAATCCTCACACTCTCTTAGCAAATCATCTGAATGATTGCCTGTTATATAGCATAGAGAATCTAACAGCCTCATAAATCCCTCACATCAAATATAGGAGGCATTAACTCCCTCCCAACAACCTGGAGCTAATCTAGGAACTGAATCCCTATTGTTGTCATCCTTCAGAGATTTTTGCCTATTTGACTAAAACAGAAAATCTCAAAAATCTCCACCTTGACAACAATTCGCCTGATGCCCTGTTATTATTATTTTATCTTTTCTGCAAGCCAAGAGAAGCCAAACACCAGCGTAGCTTCTCCAACAAAACTGGTTTCGTGAACATGTCTGCACAGTTCTCCTTTGTATGCACCTTTCAAGAGAAACTCCCCTTTCAGTGATAACCTGTCTTACAAAATGATATTTGATTGGAATATGCTTTGACTTACTATGATAGGCCAGATTTTTAGCCAAATGTATTGCACTTTGACTGTCACAAAGTAACCTGATGTTGTCCTGTAACCTACCAAACTCACCAAGCAAACCTTTCAACCAAACTGCCTCTTTGC
>APFE030967333.1:61524-103008 GCA_000404065.3 Pinus taeda
CTAGGCTGCCTTCTTTACTTTTATCAACCCAGTAGTTCGTAATAAACTTGGAAGCGATGGTGCTGTATGCACAAGTACTAGTTCTTACTACAGGTTGTCACTTGGCCAGTCAGTGCAAGACCACTAGGAGCTCAAGCCAACTTCTATGGATTCCAGAAGAAGCTCTATATGTAATGAAAGGAGAGAAAGACTACTCTATAGATACTACTCTAACTGCAGAAAGGAGAAAGACTGAAATGTAAATCAAACCAAGTAAATCCTAAATAACCAACTAATCCTACTTTTGCAGAAAGCACTATGAGAACAATGAAAAGAATGCCATTACCTACTCAAGGAAGTGAACAACATCTAACTAAGCAATTTTTGGAAGTAAAGGAGAAAAAAATGTCTTTTTGGATTTTTATGTAAATTTGACATGCATGTGATTTATTGTTTGTGAATGTGGCAGCGAATAGGTGGTGTTGAAGGGCGGTTTTAGGACTTGTGAGGATGTAGGATGGTGTGGTTTGGTCCTAGGGGGTCTTTGGTGGCCTTCTGGAGGCTTTTCCCAGACTCGGCCTTCAAAAGAAAGGCTACAGGAAGATCTATAGGAGGAAAAACAACGTTCTACACGGGGCCTACAAGAGGAGGCTGAGAGCAGTTTTGGCTATTTTCAAGGTGTGAGAGTGGGTGGAAAAGGTGGATGAAGGCTGGAATGAAGTGTTAGGGCACCTAGGGTCTACCAAGAATCATTAGGAAAGAGAGAGATGATTGGATTTTCTGAAGGAGAGAAGAAAAAATTCTATGGAAAATGAAGGAAATTAAGGAAAAATTGAGGGGAGACTTGGGTGACCTGTAGGGCATGGATCAAATGGAGGATGGGATGGCTGATAAGTTGTCCTACTGCTAGAAGATATATACTACATAAACAATTGATAGTCCACCAATGACATTAAGCACGCAATGAAATAAGTGCATCTAGAAAAACAGAGTTTTGCATCAAACTAATCTAAACTGTGATCTATGAAAGGAAATGTTGATAACTGCTACAAAAAAGGAAATCTTGGAAGAAGACTATGGTAAATAAATAAGTGAGCATGATGAAGAAGTTCTTAAGAAAATAAAACTAGACTATTAACCAACTAAAAAGCTACAAGCACTAGAAGTCCTATGAATGAGGAAAAATCTGTGTTTTTGGGGCAGCAAGAGGGTCTTTGCCTCAAATCATGGTCCCAAAGGGAGGAAGTGAGGCCAAGGCACTATTTAGCCTTTTGAATCTTCTCTTTATCACTGCTTAACCTGCTACAAAAAACACAAATGGAATAAAACTATTGAATCATCAAAAGAAACATGTTCTTAACCATAAAAGAAATGCATCTAACAACAACCTAATCTACAAACAGAAATAAAACATACAAATACAAGTAAAAAGGAGCTTGGCTACTTGGATTGGGCCCTTACCCAAGAGCTTCGTCCCTCTGAGATAACTTAGCGCTAGCTCAAAAAGGATTCCATCTTTCTTTCCAAACCAATAACAAGATTGCATGGAACCATCAAAATAATAAGCTCGAAGTTGAGTAGAGTTTACATAAGAAAAAGTACAACAAAAATTCAACAAAAATCTGACCCTATTGAGGCCCTATGCCTCTCTACTTATACAAATGAAGCTACCAACATCTTCCTTAAAATCAGGGAGGGTTGGCTCCCAAAACTTGAGATAATTATTAGTCATCCTCCACTTGCTCGACTGCCTTCTAGTGCATGACTTAGTTGCTTGCGCTTCGAGCTGAATGAAGGGGAATTCAAAGTGAGGAGTAATAAATGAGGGTGATTCCCTCCTATAAGTCCTCTCCTTTGTCCACTTCGAGTTATTGCTACCATTTGTCCAATGGATCCTTGACTTTGACCTCAAAAATCATCAATAATTTGCATTAAACACATGTTAGACCACATGGAATAATAACTAATTCAACTCACTCTATAAGCATAAATATAATCAGAAAATCATATAATAAGCTAAGAGAATGTTTGATTTTACTAGATTAGGAGGTAAAATGAGCTCATATAATTAGCCATTTATGAATCTCATCAACATCCTATCCTGCTTATGTTGTGGAGATTTAGGAAATCAACCTAAGATTTGGGAGAGTACTCCCGGACAACTAACCTCCACCTCCACCTAAGGAGAGTGAGGAGGAAAGAGAGGAAAGCATGGCTATAGTGAATCCACCACCCTTTCCTAAAATATTAACTCATCCAGTCTAGCCTATCTGAGAAGAGAATGAACTTCTCGGTGAATTGAAAAATATATGTGTCCAAATTCCACTTCTCCAAGCCATCAAGAATGTACCTATTTACAACAAATTAATTAAGGAGCAGTGTTTTGAACATCCAGGGAGGCAAAAAAGAGACACCCTTACCATTAGTGTCATTGGACAGTTATCCGACTTAATGCTGGGGCAGGTAATTTTCCCAAAGTATTTGGGCCTTGGAATCCCTATAGTAGATGTGCACATCAATGACACCATTTTCCTACACACTTTGATTGATGATTGGGATGCCATTAATGTAATGACTAAGGACACCATGCTCAAACTCAATCTCTAGGGTTCATTAAGAAAGACCACAATAGTCTTGCAACTTGCAGACCATTCCAGAGTAACCCCTGAGGGGATCGTTGAGGATGTGATGGTCTCCATTGTCTCCTGGGAGCACCCTATAGACTTCCTAGTTCTCTAGCATATGGCTAAGCTTAATGGTTATCTTCTCATACTTCGGAGGCCCTGGTTAGCCACTGTCGATGCCTACATCAGCTGCAGGGTTGGAAATATGACTATAAAAAATCGGCATTTGTCCAAGAAGTCGGTTTTGTACCCTCCTTCTCATGCATCTCTAGAACATGAACTACTTTTATGGCTAGAAGAGGAGGAAGGAAATGAAATATACTCATCCCAACTCTACACCCTAGAAACTTCCATGGGAGGAGGAAAACCAGATGAAGATGGTTTGAATGAACACATACTCCAAAGTCCAACTCCTAGCACCTTGTCCTTAGAGGAAGTAGTAAAGGAAACCTAGAGAAACCATCATATTGATCTATGCTTAGCTGATTCAAAACCTACCCATGTCAAAATAATAGAATTCAACCCTGAAAGAACTTCGAAAATCAACCCCTCTCTTTCTGTACACCAAGAAGAAAAGTTGTGCAACATGATAAGGGAACATATGGATTCCATTGCTTGGAGTTACAAGGAAATGAAGGGAGTGCACCCCTTGATGTATACTTACCACATTTATATCAAAGAAGGTTGCAAACCAGTTCAACAACCCCAAAGGAGAATGAATCCAACTCTCAAGGATATAGTCAAAGAAGAATTGCAAAAGCTGCTGGATGCAAGATTCATTTACCCTATCTTAGACAGTGAGTGGGTTTCTCCTTTGTTGTTGGTTCCAAAGAAAAATGAGAAGCACAGGATTCATGTCTATTATAGAGAGTTAAACAAAGAAACAAAGAAGGACCATTTCCCTCTACCTTTCATTTACTAGGTGCTATATGGCCTCGCAGGGAAAAAGTTTTTTTCTTTCCTAGATTGGTTTAGAAGGTACAATCAAATCCAGATTATCCTAGAAGACTAGGATAAAACCAATTTCACTTGTTGTTGGGGTACTTTCGCCTACAGGGTCCTTCCTTTTGGCTTATGCAATGCCCCTACCACTTTCTAGAGGGAAATCCTCAGTATCTTTGCTGAGCCAGTCCATGATATAGTAGAAATTTACATGGATGATTTTACACCTTATGGGTGTGATTTCCAAGAGGCTCTGTCCAACTTGGGTAAGGTGCTGAAAAATGCATTGAAATCAACATGTCCCTTAGTCCCAAAAAATGTGAGTTCTTAATGATTGCAGGGATTGTTCTAGGTCATTCAATATCCCAGAAAGGACTGCAGGTGGACCCAAATAAGATAGTCATCATACAAAGGGTCCTACCTTTGTAAAAACAGAGGGATGTCAGAAGTTTTTTACGATTAGCTGGATACTATAGGAGATTTATAAAAGACTTCAGTAATTTAGCTTCTCCTTTATTTGGATTATTGGCCAAAGACTCTGAATTTTTATGGTCAGAAAGCTTTCAAGAGGCCTTGGACATCCTAAAGGACAAGTTGACCACTGCACCTATTATTTGAGGACCAAATTGGGCCCTTACTTTCCATATACATGTTGATGCCTCTCACAAAGCCATAGGAGAAACTCTAGGCTAGATAGATAACAAGTTACCTTATGCCATTTACTTCATCAGTAATAATATGTCAAAATCTGAGCTGAACTCTGTTATAGACATATTTGGGCATTGCAACCCCAATCACATATCTCGATAAACCAAGGGCTCTTAAACCCCTAAAAGTGTTTTTTCACACCCTAAAGGATCATGGTCAACTGATTACATCATTTACCAAAAGTTCCACCTGAAAAACCATTCAGAACTGGCCAAAACTGGACCATACAGACTGCTCCTTGGTCAAGGTGTGATGCATCTCACCTACTACACACAAGAGGTGCGATGCATACTAAAAAGGCCTTCTATAGGGTGTGATGAGAGAGAGTAGACAAATGGAAGAGACAATTGACTAAGTGGAAACTCAACAAATATTCTAGAAACTTCTCATATGACACTTGCCTCTCTACATTCGCCCAGGGATGAGTAAGATATCATGAAATCTCCAAGTGGAACTAAGAACTATCAGTGAAATGACACTAATCAAAAACCCAGAAGCTGACTCACCCCTATGCAAATATCTATAAGTGGATCCCTCATTTGAGAGATCTAGAAGGCTAGAATTTTGTAATTTGTAAGGAAGTGCTATTGGTTTCTCTTCGAGAAGAAACATTGTATTGTTGGGTGATCTTGCTTTTCATGAGGTGAAGAGGGCTTTCATGCTACGAGGATGATGCTGGATCAGACATCTAGGTTGTAATCCTCTCTTCTACTTCCACTATCAATAAAGTTCTTTGAGTTTTCCTCCATATAATTGTGTACTTGTAAATGTTGTTATTTGTGGATGAAATTGTATGGTTAATGTATTTATGATTCTGCATTGTTTATGATATCATAGATATCGATGCTTTGATGGTGTGTTGTTGCTTTGCCTCTACAAATATTCTCTAAAGTGGGACAAGTAGGACAAGAGTGGCAAGCTCTATTAAGGGAGAGAGGAAACAAACAAAGAGCCAAGTGGAAGATATAGGATGGTTCTCTCTGCTTCTCTCTTATCTATTATACATAAAGGAAACCTTGAAGCACTTTGAATCGTTTGTTTCTAAGATAGCTACCTGTCTTAGTGGGACTAGTAGATCAAAAAGAAACTAGTTTTCCCATAAACAAAATGCCAACTCCACTGGGGAATGAATAGTTTGTTTGTTTGTTACTATTGTTTGCTTTATAAACTAAAGACGGAGCGTGAAGTTAAGCCAGCTAGCTTTCGAACTTCTCTTGCTATGCAAGTGCAAAGTAGATCAATGCTTCTTTAGTCAATCTCTAGGTTGGTTTATGCACTGAAAATATGACTTGAAAACATCCTAAGTGCCCTTGTGGTAGCTCATTAACCTCATAAGATCATACCCTTATAATTTGTTGTTACTATCTATCATAGCTCAGCCTAAATCACTCAACTTAGCTACAAATTTTGAGTGAAAACCAAGCTTAGTTTCATTCCCTGGTCCATCACACTATCTCAAACTGGAAGCTTGGATACATCACACCTCCCATATATTGTAGGTGAGAAGCATCCTTGTTTCCCTTAAGGACAAGTGCGATGATTGAATGATACTGTTTCTCTCTCTAAAATTTGGTTTTTTCTTCATTGTTTTCAGCTCTATTCAGTAGTTTTGTTGCTTATGATCAGTATGTCATTGTTGAAGCCATCTTCCTTTACATTATTCAGCCTCCATTGATTAGGATTTGTGAATGTTTTCAATGTATTTTTATCATTTGCAGTCCTCCTTTGTCAAGAGTAACCTAATCGAACTGTCGTTTTGCTGAAAAAAAGTGTCATAACTGTCATTTTGAGTTGAAAAGAATAGTGTCATAAAGTCTTCCTCTTGTAGATAGTAAATTGTACTTTTTCCATTGTATTTGATTTGAATTATCAATATTTGAAGTGTCAAAAACAATTTTCCATTCAAAATTGAAAGTGTCGTCTTATTCTTCCTTTCGTTTTGAAAAGAAATTGTTAAAGTGTCACTTTAAAGAAAAATTTCAGATCTGTATTTAGTTTTCTTTTTGGCATTCTCACATTAAGGAAACAAAAAAAAAATACGTGCATGTGCATTTGCATTTAGACTACATGCGGAAAATGATTTAGGAAAAGTGCATTTAGTGTGTGCTCTCTGCTCTCTGCTCTCTGTTGAAAGAATCATACTCTTCTTTCCTTAGTAGCTAGGATCTTCATTGCTAAAAGAAAATAAACGTCTATTTATCATTTTAGATTGCATATTTAGGAATTTTACATCCACATCACGTGGTGAACGTTGGAAGGAAAACTTCTAAAAAAATATCAACTCTAAAATAAACCTCAATGAACATAAAAATGCTTTGGAACCTAATTCACAACATCTAGAAGTCTAGGCTAGAGATGTATTCCGGCTTCGTAAAACCTAGTAACTATCGTTTTCATCGAAGGTTAGGTGATTCCTCCTCTTTGATACAACAAGTACAAGTACAGACTTGTGCTCCCCGTACTGTCGAGTATATATTGGGAGACCACAATAGGATGATATCCTTTATCCTTAGGAAGCCTTGTCTGCTGCCCTATTGATCACAATGCACTGAACACAACATTTGGGAAGATTGACTATCGTACATAAAGTTCTTGGTAATTTCTCTTTAATTTACCACCAAGGTGTATATTGCAGTTTTGTGATTGGTTTGGAAATCCCTCTGTTTAGATTTCTAGAGCAGTCATTTTCGTTCCTTTTCAACTCCTTAAAAGAAAAGGTCCATCTGAGCACTTGTGACTTCAGGCTCATTAAAAATCAAAGGTGACTAGAGTCATATTTAGCTTTTTCTCGACTCCTAAAATTTGAGAAAGAAAAGTTGTGTCAAAGCGTCATAAAATTCATTTAATTCGGAATAACATTTTCCCCTTTTTAATTTTGAGTTGATGATGTAATCCACAATCGTGGAAGAAAGTCAATCAAAACCTCGTTGTTCACGGAGGCTAGTGAGTCAACCATCTTTGACTCTAGAAATGAAACCATTCCGGGTGAAACGGTCTCGTTTAACAGAGTCCACCTCTCTTGGTTTGCTTGAAACTTGTGTTTCAACATCATCAGAGACTAAAGTTACTCCGATCATTTCTGGTACATCTGCCTTTAAAGAAGAAGTTCCACAGTTACAAGAGGACATTATAACTGATCCTAGTGTAATGGTAGATGCTTCTATACCTAAAACAACTCCATCCAGTGCTGATCCAAAAATTGAAGTTCACTTACCTGAACATTTGGAAGTTGAGTTCCTGAATTCGAAAGGTGTCACCCCTCCAATATTGGTCACTACAGAAGCTATACCTTCTTTAGCTCTAGAAATATCTTACGGAGTTGACGGTCTACCTCTTCCACCTGGACTGATTGCTATAGAAGAAGTTGTAGAGGATCTTACATCCATTTTTCCATTGCATTTTGGAGCTGGGATCCACTTATATCCTTCTACTCCTAAAGTTTCTTTCAATCATCCTTCATCGCAAGTTCCTGTCGTGTCACTAGGAAATCTTTTGGATAGACTAAATATGTCTGAACAACCGTCAACATCTAGGATTGTGTCATCCGATACAGTTGCAACAGAACTTCCTGCTACCACTCCTACGATTTTTTCTGGTATACCATATGTCTGAACTAGTTATTAATCACTAGATGGAGTCCACCAAGGGACTGTTTTGACGACATGGTCTATTCCCATTGGTTCTTCTGGGACCATATCTGGCATTTCTTATGTTGAAGCTCAGTAAATTGATCCTGCATACCAATTTCAATTTGGGAAGCCCAGTATTCAAAGAACTGTCTATCCCTTGAACATTAGATTACCACCATATGGGGGGAAGTATGCTTTTTCATTGTTCCCTCCATGAGAACAACCATATGAGAGCTCATAACAAAATTCAGGTCAAACTAGAATTACATCCAGTGGTTGGATACCAATACTACCTCAACAACCAAGGGTTGTTTATTCAATACAACCAACCCAACCTGTGTCAAATATTACCACCACACCTGCTATTGTGATTGTGTCACGGGTACAAGCATGGCCTATTGTACGTCAACCCCAAATTTCTCAGGTTGCAGTACAACAGCCTCTTGTCTCTACGACTCCACTACAATCTCAAATTAGTGTTTCCTTAACGAGAACGAATCAGGCTCAAACAGGTGTTATGACTCTGCATCTTGGTCAATCATCCAGTATCGAGCAGCAGCAAATGGTTCAACAACCATGGTTGATGCAATATCAACAACCCCAATTCTAGCAAGTTTATCGAGGACCTGAGCAGCAAGGCACTTTAGGTAATGGACAACCACATTTTCAAAGAAATTATCAACAACCATACTATAATGGTTATGCCCATCAACCTTATTAAAGTTATCAACATCAGATACATTATGCTGGTATGCAAAGACATATTGTTCAGGCGATCCCATCATATCCTGGGTATGCTTATCCAAACCTGAATCAACAATTTCCCTTCATAGCAACTCTGGAATTACCAGATTTGAAGCAGTTAATGAATGATCCAATTGCTTATGCCCCTTGGTGGCCAGTGATTCCTCATAAACTTCCCTCAGATATTACTAAATTCAATGGAAATCCGAGTGAAGATCCATCGAATCACATAATGACCTTTTATTTGTGTTGTTCATCCAACACCCTCAATGATGATTTGATTAGGCTTCGCCTTTTTCACTGAACATTAACTGGTCCAGCAACAAAATGGTACATCAAATTGCCTAGAGCTTCATTCGATAACTTCAACGCCCTTGCCACTACCTTTTTAACCCACTTTCAGTTACCCATAAGGTATGAAACTGGGAAAGAACTCCTTACCAACTTTAAACAGACAACAACCACTCACATATTTGATCATTTTCATGAGTGGCGACATCGTCGTCAAATGGTAAAAGCGTATGTTCTTGATCAACTTCTAGCTGAGTGGTTTATTAAGTCATTATTACCTTCTATTACAGAAGATGTGGCTAAAGGAGGAGTTGTCACTGAAGAGCAAGTTATTGCTCGTGCGCAATATTTAGACTTGATCTATACTCAGTTTGGCATGCTCTATGACAAAATTCCTGATGCTCCTAGACCAGAATTTTCTATTCCTGCCCCTCCTAAATCAAACAAGGACTCTCATGATAGTGATGGCATGATTGGTACCTCAAGTACGCAAACCGCAAAGGTTCAAACTGGTAAAGCCCTTGCAATTTCCAATAAAAAAGAAAATGACAAACTTCCTTCCTCAGAGGCTAATGTCGTGTCATCCGACAAAGGCAAAGAACTGAAGCAACCAAGGGGCAAGAAAAAAGGGAAAAACAAAGAGAAGAAACAGGAAGATTCACCTCTTGAAAAATCTTCTAAAAACCCTGTTGGGCAAAAGAAACCTAATTAGCCATGTTTCATATGCAATGAGGACCATTATACAAAATATTGTCTGCATCAAGTTGAGGTTAAGAAATTTTTAAAAACTTCAAGCACCTCAGCAATATTGACTGATCCATTTCCAAAGCTAGAAACTAATTTGGGTGTTATCGATCATGCTTCTCCATCCCAAGTGCTTATGTTATCCGTCTCGAAGCAGCAAAATGATTCTTTGATATCGAAGAGGAACAAAGATTATAGGAATCCACAGATGTCGAACAACAAGGCTACAGATCAACCCAGTAGTTCGACAATAACTTCGTTAGAAGTTGTGCCACCCATCATTCTTGAACTAACAATAAAGCCACCAAGGGGAGTAGTACATAAATCGACATTTAATCCTCATGCTCAAGCAACATAGAATTATAATATAATAGAGGATCTGGCTCAATCGCCATCCGCTATGTCAACACTTGAAGTACTGCAGAATTGCCCATCCCAGAAGCAAGCTTTATTATCAGCAATAGGTGTGATTGACCCAACGGATTCGAATCTTGCTGCCTTTAACCAAAAACGATATGAACATCAGTTACCGGCCCAACTCGCTTTCTTTATACAGGTAAAAGTTCTCAATAAAACTGTTCTTCAAACAATCATTGACAAGGGCGCATCTACCTATATAATGTCAATGAGCTATTGGAAAAATTTATGCTCACCACCCTTGTCACGATCATCAATGACATTAAAAGCATTCGATGGAAGAACATACACGCCGTTTGGGATATTAAGTAACTTACAAGTTGAATTGGGGGGCAAGACAATAGAAATTGAAGTCAAAGTTATCGATGGAAACCTCGATTACAATATCCTACTAGGAAGGCCCTGGATTTATGCTATGGCCGCTATTGTGTCAACATATTTTAGAAATATTCCATTTCCCTTTCAAGGCAGAATTACAATCATTGACCAACTAACCTTTTTCCCCAATAGTTCACAAGCTATGGGAAGCATTCCAATGATCCATGGAAGCTCTCAATTGCTTCAAAATGTCAGAGTAGGCCTCCTAAAAGACCTTGCCTTAATGGGTGCTTTTACCCTCCCACCTCCGAGTAATCTGGCGAAAGTGGCCACGGTGAAAACATGTGATATTGTATCTTCTACATCAACAAAGATTAAGAAGATTTCCGAACATTTTGTTGGCATGGATCATCACCAGGTATTGCCTCCAAGCCCAATAGAAAATTTGTAGCAATCAATTTCCTTGGCCTGGGTGGCAAACCCAAATCAACACTCACCAAGTGTTTGGATAGATAGGTCTCTAGAATATGGCACAACTTCAGATCCTTGGTCACATATACATTCTACAGGTGAAGGAATCATTCAGACAATGATGATAGGAGAGGCACCACGGGAAGATTACCAGCATCATTCCCATCTTCAAGGTAACGACGAATATTATTCCAACGACCTTGATCATCCTTCAGTTTTTTATTTTCTATCAAATACTGTAAATACGGTGGATTCCGAGTGAAATCTATCCAATATTGAAGAAACTATTGCCATAGATATCTCGACCAAACCTAATGTTGTAGAGAATATTCATGTCGACAAATCTTTCTCTTCTTCAAAATTGGAAATATACTCCGCTCTCTTTTACGAATTCAGAGATGTCTTTGCATGGTCATATGAAGAAATGCCACGAATTGACTCAAGAATCATTGAACACGAAATCAAGATGTATCCAGATGTCAAACTAGTATGAAAACAGCTTCGACAGGTTCACCCGAAGAAAGCCGCTACCATTAAAGAAAAAGTTGAAATTTTTTTACATGCTGGTTTCATTTATCTGTTCCTCTAATTGATTGGGTATCAAATATTGCTCCTATGATGAAGAAGCAAGGAACGATTAGAGTGTGCATTGATTACAGGGATGTAAATCATGCTTGTCCAAAGGACAACTACCCTACACCCTTCATCGGCCAGATAATAGATGAATGCGCCGGATGCGAAATCTTTTCATTCATGGATGGATTTTCCAGATACAATTAAATAAACATCTTCCGACAAGACCAGTCGAAGACTGTATTTATATGTCCATAGGGCACATTTGTGTACCATAAACTACCTTTCGGTTTAAAGAACACAATGGCAACGTTTCAGAGGGCAATGAACTATGCCTTCCAAGACATCAAACACATCATTCAACCATATCTCGATGATCTACCGGCTCATTCGCGAAAGAAGACTGATCATCCAGAGCATTTGAGAGCTATATTTCTAAATTGCTGACACCATAAGATACGACTCAATCCACATAAGTGTGTGTTTTGTGTTAGTTCTGGTCATTTACTTGGTTTCTTAGTTTCTAAGGACGGGATCTGACTCGACCCATGTAAGGTTTAGGAAATCATCAACATGCCTCCACCTTCAAATTTGCTTCAAATTCAAAAACTCCAAGGGAAAGCAAACTTTCTAAGGAGGTTCATTCCAAATTATGCCAAACTTGCTAAAGGTTATACACGTCTTTAAAGGATTCCCTAATAAAAGCCTCATTAATGTACGCTCCTAACTATAAAAAAGACTTTAACTTTTATTTTGTTGTAGCAGACACAACCATCGCAATGGTTTTAGTACAAGAAGATGATGGAATTGGACATCCAGTCTATTATTTAAGCCGAAACTTAAATGATACAGAAAGCAAGTACTCCTATATTGAAAAGCTGGCTCTAGCAGCTGTTCAAGCAGTATAGAGATTTTGACACTATATCCTCTTTCAAAAAACTACCATTCTATAAGATTGCAACCCTATGACCTACATTTTGTTGTGTCAATACTAGGGGGACAACATTCAAAATGGATAGGCATTTTGCAAGAGTTTGATTTAGAATTCACAAAATCCAAATCAAAGAAATCTCTATTTTTCGCGAAGTTACTATGCGACCTCCCATCATCATCCAACGATTCAACATCTAAAGCATCAATCATGGATGAATCTCTGTTTTGATATCCTCAAGCGATCCGTCATATGGAGATATACTTATCTATCCCCAAACCCAAACCTTTAGGCCTAACACCTCTCGCTCCGAACAATGACGTACTAGATACCAAGCAAAAGACTACATGATCGTCGGTGATATACTTTACCATAAAGGTGTCGATATAGCTCTGCGAAGGTGTCTCACACATGAGGAGGCCAAAAAAGTCCTGAATGATTGTCATTCAGGTGCATGTGGGGGGCATCAATCTGGTTACGCTACGGCAGAAAAGATCTTACGAGCAAGTTACTTCTGGCATACTATATTCAAAGATTGCATAATCACAATCAGAAGTTTCCATGCTTGTTAGATATTCATCCGTAAAACCAGACTACCACCCACACCACTACATCCAGTAGTTGCTTTTGGGCCATTCGCCAAATGGGTCATAGACTTCATGACATGTAACCCCACCTTGGCTGGGGGGCATGGGTATATCATAGTCGTAGTCGACTATTTTACAAAATGGGTTGAGGCGATGCCTAAATTAAACAATAGAGGCAAAATGGCTGCTATTTTCTTTTTCAATCATGTAGTCTCTAGATTTGGTGTTCCACAAGCTATAGTCACAGATCATGGATTGCATTTTCGCAATCACGTGATGGTAGAATTGGCTGCCAAATTAGGACTGTCCCACGACAATTCTACTCTATATTATCCACAAGCTAACAGACAAGTTGAGGCCATCAACAAAGTCTTGAAGCGCATGCTGCAAAGGATGATTAGAGTCCACAAACAGAATTGGCACTTAATCCTGTACTCTGATTTGTGGGAATATAGGACATCAATGAGAAACGCGACTGGATTTACACCCTTTCAGTTGGTGTATGGCTTGGAAGCAGTCTTACCAATTTAATGTGAAATTTCATCTATTAAGCTCGCAGTCGATCTACTCCCCAAAACTTCGGAGGAAGAAGCTCGTTTCTTGGAACTAATCCAATTGGATGAAACCTTTCATCATGTCGCTTTGGCTAATGAAGCTCATAAGAAATGTGTCAAGGTACAATTTGACAAAAATGTCAAACCTCGTGTCTTCTCAGAAGGTGACCTGGTCTTACTATATGATCAAGACTCTAATAAATTGGGAGTAGGTAAGTTCAAACCATTGTGGATGGGACCCTACATTGTTAAATGAGTATTAGAAAAAGGAGCCTATGAGCTAGTAGATTACGATGGGATTCCACTGTCACAACCCCGAAATGGGTTGTATCTTAAGTGTTACTATGCTTTATTAAGTGTGGTAATCTCTTTGTAGATATGTTTTTCTTACATTTTTGTTTTCATCAAGAGTTATCATTTTGGTTAGGTAATCCACTTTGCATTTGTTGCAGATGTCGGACCTGTTGGAATCATTCGTTGGATATGCCGACGGAGCTAGTCGTAGTACACGGAATCTATCTTCTATAGCCTGGGCCATTTTTTATCCAAGCGGCAAGTTAGTGAGTTTTAGAGGGATATGTATTGGTCGATCAACGAACAACATCGTTGAGTACATCGCATTGATGGAGCTTCTCTCTGATGCCATCACACATGGCATACACTGACTTGTTGTCAGGTTAGATTCACAACTCATCATGCTACAACTTACTGGCATCTATTCCGTTCGGAATCCAGCTATCTATCGTATGTCCCTAAGGATCATGATTTTGGAAAGGCAGTTTGATTCTATTCAATATCAACACATTTCTAGAAACTTAAACACATTAACTGATTCATTGGCATATTATGTGTTAGATAGACATTTGTAGCATTTATAAAGGAAAAATCGTTTTAATTAAAATTTGCATTAGGGTCACATAACTTAACCAAAATAAAACTCCGAAAATCAAAAATATATAACTGTTTATATTTTTTACAAAATGTTCTGTGTCCAGGACAAAATCAGTCATATGACCAAAAAACTCAAAAATATAGAAAATCACCCTAAACTAATGGTGTTGGTGATAGCAAGTCACCACCTATGTGATCATACGTAAGAGCCTAGTCCATCGACTCGACACGCTAATGGTGTGCCCCTGTAATATCAGAGGTAACTCGTCGGTCCTCACATCCTGAATACCAAGGGTGAGACCCTCGATCTAATCTTGCAACACTGCAAAGGTCTCTGCTATGTCCAGATCACGAAGGACAACCCTCCCTACAGCCTCTCCTGTTGGAACGGCCGCTGCCACCCTCGGGTGTGCTGCTGGTTGCACTGGTCCAATATCTACACACATACATGAGTTTGATCAATCATGATAACCTTTAAAAAAAAACACAAGAACATTATAAAAACCAATAAACAAAGATATGGTCAGACCATTTTACCCATAACACTCCACTGCTCGCTAGTTGGTAACACCAAATTTGGGTTGCCTCAGAAATCCATCCCAACGTATGGATACTCGGCGAAGACCGTCTCCTGATGATTGAAACACTCAAAGAAGGCATCAGAGAATGAAATCAGTGACTGGCCAGCATGTGTGGCCATGAGGTCAACCCATCTCTACATCTGTGGTTCCCTCAGTGCTGGAAATCTTAGTGAAATGTGTTGTGGCTGCATCAGTGGAATCCTCTCCAAGGCAAAAGCAGTCAGAATCGAACCATAACCAAAGTTATTGGATCTCCCATTCTTCAACTTGGAAATTTGTTCATTTATAACTGGAAGTATTGCCTCACACCAGTTGAATACCTTTGGTTCAAGGCATTCCAGGGCGTACTACATATAAGATCTGTTGGCCAAATGAAGAGCCTCGCTACCAACCAATCTAGCAAAGGTGAATAAAATGGTCCTCAAGGACTGACCAGTGACATCTCTAATGCTGATCTTTCCATCTCTACTCTACTGAGATCCATCTCTACAAAACTAGCGAATATAATCCCTCACAGCTTCACCCCTGCGGGCGGATCCTGATAGTGAGAGAGGGGCACCACGCGTCGATAAACCAATCAAAAAGTTGATATCCTTGACTGTCAAAGGAATGGATTTGCCTCTAATCTGGAACACCTAGTTGATTGGATCCCATGCATCGAGAAGATATTGCAACAAATTGATTTGTTGCCTCATGCTGGATATGCAAAAGAATTTGAGCAAGCCATAGTTTCGCAATGTAGTAACTGTACCCGGATCATGCAAGGCAATCATGTCCTCTTCTTCATGCTCATGTTCACACCATGTAACAACCATCTTGCTCCAATGAATCTCTGAAACACAAGTAAAATATTAATTAGGATCCTGATCTGGGCAAAAAAATGCAAAGTTTCATGAAAAAACACTGCACAAACTTTCCTTTCTGCACCCATCGCACACTGCCTATGTATAGGGTGAGATGCATACTGGTTGGCTAAGGGCTAGCTCAGTATGCATTGCACTTTTCGATGGAGACTAGGTGTGATGGGGAGAGAACGAATTTTTCATACCCCTGGGGCCCAGAAGAATAGGAAAACTTGCTCAGAATCAAAAAAGGATGGAATGCAATTGAAGAGCTCAGGGTTAGCTCCTACCTGGTCCTAATGGCATGGAAAATAGTCCACCGGATCTCCCAAAATCAAATGATGAAATTTGGGGGGAGGGGGACATCTCCAGAGCTCCAAAAATCCCAAATTTGAATGAAATGGTAAAAATGAGAGGTAAAACTGCTTTTATGTTACTATTCATGTAATTCAAGTAAAATGTTGGTTTCTTTAACTCATTTTTTAGGCATTTATTTGTATTTCTAATAAATTTGATGGAGTAATTGAATAGGGCATATGACCATCGAAAGAATATAGTGTTAATGGTAAATTGAACATCTCTGACTATTATCATCAACAATGTTACCGCAGAGTTCAAGCTCATTAAAAGATAAACTTGCCACTGAGCATAGTTTCTAAAGATTCAAGCTCATTAAAAAATGAATCTACCCTCGATAAATAACCTTTGTGATTGCATTGCTATCTACCTCTTGAGCCTTGGTTGTGTTCTTACCGTCACCTCCATTCTTTTGGCTGATCATACGCCTCCACTTGATTATTTACCCTTTTGAGGAACAGCTATGATGAGTGATTCTATTAGCCACCCTTGTTACACTACCATGATTAAGAAGTTCTAAACTTACCTGGAGCCAGTTGCTGCCTGAAAACATCACTTGTTCCTAAAAAACGAGTCTCTTTTAAGATCCTTTTAGACTTGTAAAATATCAAAAGATTGCTGAGCTACTGGCATTTCCAGCTTGTTAAAGTAAAGGGAAGCACCATCCCTCCTCTACATTTTAATCTTTTTGGACCTAAGAGATCATTCCACAAAAAATATCGAGTGCTTGTCTTTTTCGGCTTCCTAAAGCTATCGAAAAGTCATCCCTTTCGTATTATTTTATACTTTTTTGGACTTAAGGGATTATGGCACGGAAAATAACTACTGGAGTCTCCTTTCCATCCCTTTCAAACTCTCTAAATATGAAAATTATCGAGTTATCTTTGTCATTAAACTCATTAAGACAATAGCGACAAACTTGTCCACTCGGACAAGAGCGAGTTTCACTGTCGCTAGGCTTGCTAAAACATAGCGACAGGTTTGCCCCAAGGGCAGATTATAGAACAAGCATATGTTATCCTCCTCAAGCTTGACAAAAATAAAGAGGTATTGGTCAACAATGGCTGGGGAAAAAGGGAAATAAACTTGAAGAACTTCATTGGTAGCAGGTCACTCTTGAACATGACACTTTCACTCCATCACCATGATCGAGTTGGGTTGGGTTATTCCGTTCACTGGTCACATCACTATTGGTCCTCCATACCATCCATTTTTGGGGTTAACGCTACCAATCCATCTTAGTGTCGCCGATATGTTCAAGAGAATTCATTTAGAGAATTCACCAACCTAGCTAATGCCTCATCCACTGCAATACCTTCACCCTCCATTTTTCATGACCGCCATTCTTGAACCTTGTATCATCAGATCATTTTCACCTCCAGAAAATCATTTGCTTTGTTTTCTGTCATAGATGTGGGACTCATTAAGGCCCTCCTATGACAGGTCACTTCTTGTCAACATCAGCTCATTATCCAAGAAGTTGACTTAGGAACAACCCTTTTAGTACTTTGAAGCTTGCATGCCTCAATGGCAAGTTTCTCACTTCTAGCGACAAGTTTACATCAATGGCCTTCGACCGAAAGATTTTGTATGGTGTTTAACATCAGATCCTATATTCACACCACGTGAATTTTAATGTAGTACCTTGAGGGTCATTATCATTATTGGTGATTCCTCTCGCGCCTATTAACAACTTACATCATTGGTTGGTAATCAGGCGATGTCTTTCCATGTTCGACTTCAAAACATCTTTTCACATGGATCGACTTGTACATTGGGCAAAGATTGAATGAGTTTGAAGACCCCGGATCTCGTTTCATCCATCCTAGCTACAATATATTCAGGAAGATAAAGACATCAAATGCACACAATAGCTGCATAGATGATCATCCAAGCTAAAGGATGATGGCTCTACGAGAATCACTAGTCTGCAATAGTGGACAAGTATCTGTCCTATGTACATGAAAATGAATTTATAAATCTAAGCATGGGAATTCCCACCTTAGCTAGATCATGAAAATAATATGAAGATAATGTATTATATTGTATTTTATATAGGTCACCTTCCAGTTCGAAGACCTTATATCCTCATGATAAAGCATTTCACCCAACATCAAAAGATTTACGAACTCATGCTTTAGGGGGAAACTGTTATGGACATATTTGGGCACTACAACCCCAATCACATATGTTGATAAACCAAGGGCTCTTAAGCCCCTAAAAGTGTTGTTTCACACCCTAAGGGATCGTGGTCAATTGAATACATCATTTCCCAGAAGTTCCACCTGAAAAACCACTCAGAACTGGCCAAACCTGGACCATACAGACTACTCCTTGGTCAAGGTGTGATGCATCTCACCTACTACACACAATAGATATGATGCATACTGAAAAGGCCTTCTGAAGGGTGTGATGAGTGAGAGTAGACAAATGGCAGAGACAGTTTTCAAGTGGAAACCCAAAGAATGTTCTAGAAACTTCTCATATAACACTTGCCTCTCTGAATTCGCCCAGGAATGAGTAAGAGATCATGAAATCTCCAAGTGGAACCAAGAGCTATCAGTGAAATGAAACTAATCAATAACCCAGAAGCTGACTCACCCATCTACAAATATCTATAAATGGATCCCTCATCTGAGAGATCTAGAAGGCTAGAATTTTATAATTTGTAAGGAAGTGTTGTTGGTTTCTCTTTGAGAAGAAACATTCTATTGTTGGGTGATCTTGCTTTTCATGAAGTGAATAGGGCTTTCATGCTAGGAGGACGATGTTGGATCAGATATCTGGGTGGTAATCCTCTCTTCTACTTCTACTATCAATAAAGTTCTTTGAGATGCCCTCCATATAATTGTGTACTTGTAAATCTTGTTATTTGTGGATGCAATTATATGGTTAATGTATTTTTGATTCTACATTATTTATGATATCATAGATCTCGATTCTTTGATAGTGTGTTATTGCTTTGCCTCTACAGATATTCTCTAAAGTGGGACAAGTAGGAGAAGAGTGGCAAGCTCTATCAAGGGAGAGAGAAAACAAGCAAAGAGCCAAGTAGAAGATATAAGTTTGTGCTCTCTGCTTCTCTCTTATCTATCATACATAAAGGAAACCTTGAAGCACTTTGAATTGTTTGTTTCTAGGATAGCTACCTATCTTAGTGGGACTAGAAGATCGAAAAGACACTAGTTTTCCTGGAAACAAACTCCACAGTGACTAAAAAGGAGCTCCTAGCTATTGTGCATTCACTGAACAAATTTAGGCATTACATTACAAGTTACCAAACATGTGTGCATACTGACCATGCTGCAATTAAATAGTTAATGAATAAACATGTTGTAAATGCCTAGATTATTAGATGGTTAGTTTTATTACAAAATTTTGATCTCACTATTATTGATAAGCTTGGTAAGGAGAATGTTGTTGCAGTTTTTTTATCCAGATTAACTTTCCCTACATGGGAGGAAGGAATGGTTGATGATCAGTTACCAGATGAACACTTATTTGCCATTTCATTTCTCTCTCCATGGTTTGTTGACATACCAAATTACTTGGTGTCTGCATAATTTCCACCGAATTTGTCCTCCAAAGAGAAAAGAATGATTGTGAGGAAGAGTGCTCCATTCACTTGGATTGGGGGTAACCTCTTCAAGCTAGGGCTGGATCAAATTCTATGAAGATGTGTCAGGGAGGAGGAATTCTTTGACATCTTTCTAACCTATCATGATCGGCCTTGTGTAGGTCACTTTGCAGCTAAAAGGACAACATTCAAGGTGCTACAAGCTACTTGTTATTGGCCCACTCTTCACCAAGATGTGAGGAGGTATACTAGTCAGTGTGATTGGTGCCAAAGGATGGGGAAACCTACCCCAAGGGATGAAATTCCTCTGCAACCTCAAGTGAATTTCATTGGACCCATTGACCCTCCATCCAGGATAAATCAGTATACCATGGTGTGTAATGACTATTTAACCAAATGGGTTGAAGCCAAGGCCATCAAAGTAGCAACAGAGGAGAAAGTGGCTGAGTTCTTAAGGGAAAATGTATTTTATAAGTTTGGGCACCCTAGAGAAGTAGTCACTGATCAAGGCAGTCAGTTTACATATCACATGATTGAAAATTTGTTAAGCTAGGACAAGATCAAGCATAGAACATACACTCCTTACCACCCACAAGCTAATGGGAAAGTGGAGGTAACCAACAGAGCACTGGAAGGCATTCCGACCAAAGTGATTAGCAGTAGCAGAAACGACTAGGAAAATAGATTAGTTGAGGCCACTTGGACCTACAATACCACTTGGAATACCACCAATGGATTCAATGCTTATGAGCTGGTCTATGGGAAGAAGGCCTTGTTGTCCATTGAATTTCAATACAACACCTTAACAATGGAAACACATCTAAATCTAGATCTCACTAGGGAACAACAAGAGAGATTGCTCCAGCTGAATGGGTTAGATGAGTTTAGAATGCAGACCCTCCTACACAGAGAGGTGACTCAAGTTCAAAGGAAGATTTGGCATCACAAGAACATAAAGGACAAACAATTTCAAGAAGGTGATTGGGCTTTGTTGTATGGTTCCAGGTACAAGGATTTTAAAGGCAAGTTAAGTACTAGATGGTTATGGCCTTATGTCATGGAAAAATGTCATGATAATGGTTTAATACAAATAAGAACATTTGATGCAGAGGCTATTCCTTTACTTGTCTATGGGTACAGATTGAAGGTCTACAAGGCACCCTTGTCAAAGAAAGAATTCATCAACGACATCAGCAAGACAATGATGATGGAGGATAATGTCTCAGCTTCTACCCCATCAGGTCCCTGAAAAAAGGAAAAAAAAAAAAGAAAAAAAGAAAAAAATAAATAAAGAGACTCAGTTAAAAACCTCCATGAGGCACCTGAGTCCCACTGTTGGGTTGAAAACCTCTTGAGGTGGCCCAATGGTGTCGAAAAAAAAGAAAAAAAATATCTCTTGGTGAAAACCTCTTTTGAGGCTCTCAGAGCAAGCAACTAGGATGAAAACCTCTTGGAGATAGACTAGTTGTTTACAGGTTAGCAAGAGGAGGATCAAAGCAATAAGAGAGGAGCATAAGGACCTATACACTCCATATTTTCATTCCCCCATCCCATATTCTTCATTATCCCATCAATCCGTCCATTTATGAACTCCTCCAGCTCAGTTTACATAGGCCTTGTGTTTTCTACAGGATTGCTTGTAATCCTACAAGATTTCCTGAAAACCTACAGGAGGATCCTGTAGGAATTACAGTGGCATGGGAATCCCAAGAAAAGTGACTCTAGAGCAAGGGATGACTAGTATGTGTCAAAAAAATAAAATGTACACTCCACCACCAGATCACCATTCCTCCCATCACCATGATACCCCTGCATTCATCCAATAAGTCAATTCCAAAAAGATTACAGTTTTCAAAGAGAACAAAAAAAAAAACCAAAATACATAGAAGAGGGTGAGAACAAAGGACAAGGGGACAACACATAAAGATTATACCTCTCACCTACCAACCACTAGACTCCTTCTCTACCCATGAAAACAATCCTCATGCTCTAGAAGTGAAAAAAAAATTGAAAAGCTTAGGGGAGAGGCAGCTACAGGACATCCTGTAGGTTTCTTGTAGGAAATCTTGTAGCAACCTATCCACAAAACAAAATTTACAGAGTTGCAGTCATCTTCACCATGGAAATCCCAATGTCAAGGAAGCTCCTCCAGAGCTCAACAGTAGTAGTAGGATCATTAGCATCACTCTCCAGTACCTGCACATCAAAGAAAACAAGCATCAAAAGAGGCCAATACAAAAAAATATGCAGCAAATATATAGCATAGGGACATCATTCTCCATCAAGCTACATCATCAAGCACCTTATTGGCAGACATGTCATCTTTCTTAAGCTCTCTTGTTAGCATAATATGGTAAAAAAATGTAGGATTGTGTAAGAGTTGGTTTTATAAGCAAAGGTAGCCAGTTAACTTAGCCACCTTCAGCTAGTTGACGAGGAGAAATCAGTTAGACTAGTCCACACGCGACAACAGTCAAATTAGAGGAAAATGGAGATAAGGAAAAAAATGGTTAAATTATGGATGATCGAAGTGGGAGATGATTATGAGGTAAGGAGGAATGATGGAATGATAGTGGGACCAATGGTCCAAAAGTGGGTGCTCATACTCTAGCAGCCAGCACACCATCCCACATGATCACCCATATGAGGAAACAAAACATTGATTTTCTATGCAAACAAGGAATTCACAATCTCAAGGATTCATCGAAACAAGTTTTCTCTTAGCCTCTTGAAGAAGCATCTACAAGAAAGATAGTGAGTATTTTGCAGCAAAAAGCCACCTATAGGAAAATCTACACGCTCCTACAAGAATACCTATATGATACAAAGCAGTCATCTATAGGATTATCAATGGACATTTAGGGAGGAATTATCAAAGGTTAGCATCATCAGACAGTAACCAGGTAGGAGTTATACCTTCCCACATTTTCTAGTTAAAAAAGAAAAGAAAAATCCGCCATTTGGTTAAGAAAGTTGCAGTATAGGAGAATTATATTTCAATGTCCTCATTTAAATCTTTGACCCACTAGAATTCTCGATTTATACCCATATAAGCCTCCAAAATTACCAAATAAAAAATGACAGGGGGATTTAACAAGAGGGAACCCACAAACACAGTGAGAATTCATCAGCACCCTCCTGTAGTAGAAATATTCACAAGGCACAATTGGATGGGTTTCTTTGAAAAAATGAGGGGATACGATGAAGAGGTGGCTAGAGGCTTTGCTCTCTCACTCATACCACTAACTAGGACCCATGCCACTACTAGGGTGAAAGGCTTATTAGTAGAAATCACCCCTGAAGTCATAAGCAGAATCACACACTTCCTTTAGGGTTGCCTTGGAGAAAGGAAGATAAGGGTAACAACACCCCTGGAAAGAAGAAATTATTTTTGGAAGGAGAGGAGGCAATGGAGGAAAAAAATGGTGTTAGAAGAGAAAGCCTTCCATACCCTTGGAATGCAATTAGCTACCACCTCATTAAATATATAACATGTGAGGGGAGATACAGTGTGGTGTATGGATACCATTTCAGGCTTCTCCAAGAAGTGAGATTTGGAGCAGACACACTTCCTCAAAATAGACTGAGTATACCCTACTTTCTTCTTCAATTAGTGATTGATATGACCATCAAAGTGCAAGAAGGGAAACATCAATAGCTAACCCATCACAGGTTAATCAAACTTATCCTAGAAGATGGTCTCCAAAGCCTAAGACTCCCTATTACATGGACAACTTTCGAGGACATGCAAGCGGAGGGAGAAATAAAAGCTCTTGAATATGACAAAAGCCCCACTACTAGTGAGAGTGATGAAGAAGAAATAGAGGAGGACAAAGAGGGAGAAAAGGAGGAGGAAAATGAAGAAGAGACAAAATAAGAAGAAAAAGAAGAAACATATGAACATAGTGAGGAACTGGAGGAAGAAGAGGAAGAGAAAGACAAGGATGATAAGGAGAATGGAAAAGAGGAAACAAAAGTCAAGGGAGAACATAGGTCTACAGTTCAAGGCAATGAAGGGGAATAATCACCAAGGGTATCTCCAAAATCCACTGTGAAAGAGGCAGCAACTTCTCTTACTTCCATAAGTACACCTATCAAGCAAAAAGGGAAGAGACAAAGACAAACCCCATTGTACTTTAGGACAAGAAAAAACACAAGAATCAGGTGAGGAATACCTCAAACACCCACCAAAATTCCTATTGTCATTGAAGGCTCACAAAAGAAGCAAGATAAGGTAGCTCCTCATAAGAAAAATCGGGGAGAAGGATCGTCAAGACAAGCCTCTTCCAAATCTCCCATCACTTATGTTAGGAGTTCTGTCACCAGACCTACCTCATCAAAGGGAAAAGGTCTCCTACAGGAGACATAAAAGGACATATAGGAAGCAAAAGCCATCCTAAAAGAAATAATGCTAAGCCTACAAGAAACTCGGGAAATGGACCAAAAAGGTATCACTTAGCAAGAAACAAAGAAGGAAGAACTAGAACTAAGAGAACCTAGTCCTCAACCCAATCTTGACTCTTACTACAAGTTCATTGAAGGGGACAGGGTCATCCCACAGAAATTTTCCATCCCCTTATTCTTTGGGCTTGAGAAAGAAAGGGCAAGAACGCATAGGTTAATGAAAAGGAGTGGAGGATGTGGGCCACATGGAGGAGAAAATAAAGGAGATGGGTAGAGAACTGAGCAACATAATGGATAGAGAGGCAATGATGAAAGCTTAGTTGGAGGCAAATAATGCATGGATGAGGGGACAATTACAAGAAAGAGAAAGTAAGTTGGCAACTATGGCTAGTTTATCCTTAGAGGCAATCCAGTGTAGGATGCCAACAAATTCTTATGCCTTGTATCTTAAGGAGAAGTGGCTATAGTTCCAAATTAAGACTTTAGCACAGAGAGGCACTATGCCCTTGTAAGACTATAGAAAATTCGTTGATCTCTGTGATCAAAGCACCTTGGAAGATAGAGATAAAATATCTGAGTTTTACCTACACAACTTGGCCTTGACATATTTGAATGTGTGGGACCCAAATTCAAAACTAGGGGACTTGCAATTGATGGCCTTAACATCATGGATGAATCATGAGGAGGCAAGAGCTGTAGAGGTAAAGAAGGTAATCAAAATAGAAGAGACAAAACCCATCATGAAAAGAGCTAAGAAATCTAACCCAATGGCTATCATCAACACCCACAACCTGATTGCAAATGATCCTAAGATTGCACCTAGGTACCTTGTTGCCCAAGAGCAAGCAGTCACACACTATGAAGAAATGTTCAGGTTGTTACAAGATGACAACATGCAAGATTTCCAAAGGAGATGGAACACCTTGCCCTACAGCCTGGAAATCAGAGAATACCATTCTCGTCAAAGAATGATAGAGGCACTAAACAAAACACCCATGTACAAGCAAGCTCTACAAAGACTCAAAGTCAATTGGATTGGCTTGAGACTCAGTCCATCACTACTCTTAGGAATGTTGGAAGGAAGGAAGGAAGACGAAGAATGAAGGTTGTGGGAAGAAATAGAGAGGAAGGAAGGATTCTATTCATAGGAAAAGGAAACTACAACAAAAGCATGGGATGTCAACGAGGCCACTAGAGCAATGAAGGACATGGATATAGATTGAGTTGCTCAAAGGATGAGAAACACTTTCAATAGTGGGTGATGATGAGCCTCATCATTGGGTAGCTATATGGACCTTAATACAACTCCAAGATTATTTAAATAAACTCTTCTCATAATTCCTTACATATCTTAATCATATTTTGCTTAATGAGATGAGTAAAGGTAAGATGTTATGTCTAGTGGACTAATGTGCATTGATTGTAGGTTTTTGAAAGAAAATCATGGCAATTTTGGCTAATTAAGGGCATAAACTTGAATGAGACAAGGAGGAGAGATTGTAGGAGATAGATGCTCCTCATTTAAACCTCACTCATTTGAATATTCATCCATCAGATCACACTAGCTCGGAGTTGAAAGCAACCGAATCATGAAGATCAATAGGCAGTCGAGCCAGTGACAGTTAAAGAGCCATTTCATCTTGAGTTTGGGGACCAAGCCTCCCTATATTTAAGAAATTCATTGGAGACTTCAGTTGTACAAATAAGGAGGCCTAGAGCCTCATTAGGATTTAGATTTTCTATGTAAGAGAACTAAGCATTTTAGTAGTTCAAGACTTGTGGAAGATATTGTTATGTAATTTTTCTTATATGTTAATGAGAATGAGAATTTCCTTGATCCAACACTGAGTTGAGTTAGAGGGCTAAATCTCTTGGGTTAGGGCCCAACCCTAGTAGCAATGAATCCTCTTCTTGTATTTGTATGCTTTGTTGATTTCATAGATTAATGGTTGAATTGGTTTTAACATTATTGCATTGCAAGTAGTTGTGAGATTGGATTAGTTTTCTTCCATTTGTGCCTTACTTTAGCAATAGCTTAGAAAGATAAATAAATACCAAAAAGTTGTTAGCTGATGGATTTGGCCTTACTCCTCCCTTCAGGGACCATGGTCTAAGGAAAGAACTCCTATGTAGCTCAAAAAGACAGAATTCAGATTTCTCATGGAATTTAGGATTTTTTGCTACTTACGCTAGCATATTTTCAATTTTCAAGAATAGGATTCAATTTTCATTTCTGATATCTTTAGCCTTGTATTAGATCTCATAGAGTTTCACATTGTTGTGCAAGTATTTCCATGCATAAGCTAGGCAACTAGATAATGAAATTCTATTTTCTTTAGTTGATTGAAAATCTTCCTTATTTGACTTGATTCATGGATAAATGATAGTGATTGATGCAGTGCCGGAGTTCTAATAGTGTAGGGAGATCTCATCGCAAAAAACATCATCCTAACCTCATCCATCCATGTTCATCACTTTTTCCACTACATCCCTCAAACAATTCATCCTTCCATAAGAACAATTTTTGAGATTTGTTGAGCAAATCCAACCATCTTATAAACTCTATTTTGAGCTTTGAAGAAGGCTTAAGAACTCCATTTCCTTATTTATCCCACTATTCACCTTCCGTAAGCCCTAAAACACCTTCCAAATCACTCCTATTGCTCTCGGTTGGATCCTATAGGAATACATGGGATCATGTAGGAGCATTGGGACATCCCGTAGGAAGCATTAGAACATCGTATAGGGTGGCTTGTAGTGGCCTGTTTTGAGGTCAAATTGTGTAAAATTCATTCAAGAAGATAGGAGAAGACCCCTACTTGCCTCACAAGGCATCTGACCTTTCACCACCATCTCTAACCCACCTGCCACATCACCAAGAGGATTTAGCATTCACATTTTCACACAAAAAGGACGAAAAGGGAAAGATGTTATTGTGTTCATGTACATGCACAACAGTAGAATGTTCGGTTATTTCGGATTGCATGCCTAGGATAGTAGGATTACACACATGTTAACTTATCATTCTTTTGAAGAAAATCCTCATAGCATTTAGTTTGATGAATGGTGTGTTTGAGCATTTGATTTCAGTCTTTCTTTACTATAGTAGACAAGATTTCAGTTAGTGAAAATTTCCCCTTTCCTCATTGGTAATCAAGCTTCTTTCAATCAATAGAAGGCCGGTTTGAGAAACCATAGTGGTCTATCGCCATCTTAGCAGTGACAAAGAGTGGACCCATTGCATTTTCTTGTGTATACAACACTGTTACCTCCAAGTTTGTACAAACCCTGTGATGATAAAGTAAAGTTGGTATTCCCAGGAGTTGTATCATTCTTGCTGTAATACTGGTGCTCATCGGTGAACCTGCTCTGATACCACTATGTAACACCCCACCCCATATTTACCAACTTTTAACATACTGACCACGTTAAATATGAGCTAATTGTGCATGACCCAAATTCAAAGATTCCATTATGGAAATGGGGTTCACTTGCCCAAAACTTACTGCAACACCTATAGACACATGATCACCCTGGTATTAGACTAATTATCCTTGGAGATAAGTTTCCTAGGCTTGAAATTATTCTCAACCTTCATTTACCTCCCATCCGCACACATGCAGGCCTGTGAGTGCAGCCATAGGGCTCCAAATGCACGCACAACCTATCCTTCATGTCATTTTGGCCAATTTCCCAAGTAAAGAGAGTGCGGTCACAAACCTATGTTCTAGAATTTCAAAGCCAATACTTAGCTAACTACTCGAAACTGTCTAGAAATATGTCAACAAGGATCTTGAGTCTTCATACCATACTTCTAAGTTCTATACTTACTCAAGCTCACATAACACATGTTAGTCATTTATACAAATAACTAGTAAACATGGTACCTCTAGGTCATGGATGCATAATTGTTCACTTTTTCCATTAGTCACTTCAGATGTTCATCAAGAAGGCTTACTTCCCTCTCATTCTAGTTGCAATAAAACATAGGTTAGCTCATGCATCCATATAAAACATTCAAAAGCCTATTAACCATGAGAAATATACATACCAATGACACCTTATATAATAAGAAATATACCATGCATGTAACCAACATTTAACTATAATGAACCTATGATGAACCAATCACATAATAAACACATGAAAATAATTTTTTTGCTCATTACTATCATTAAAGAATAACATATATTAACATATGCATAGTACCAACCAATTTAGGGACTTCCACATACCACCCGACCACAGATTGGACTGAACCAAATCATTCTTTCTGCCCAATCAGCCCCATGCCATAATCCAAGCATGAGTTTAGGATCACATGGGATAAATCAAAACATCAACAAAGGAGAATCTAGATGAAAACCACCTCCACCCTCAAGCTATAGTGATTTCACCTAATACCAAGTGAAGTAAGAGGCAGAGGAGAAAAGAGACATAAAAAAAAAAAAAATCAAAATAGAACACACATCAATATATATTTGTATTATTAATTTTAGAAGAACAAATACATTTTCAAATGAAACATAAACTATTACTCCTAGCTATTACTACTATTACTCCTTTTGTATCCCACTATAAAAGAAAGATTTATAGAGCTCTACCGTGACTTTGTTATTACATACACAATGAAAATTGATGATTTGCACACATGACTAGACCTTACACAAACGTTGTAAAAACTTATATTGAAACACATACTTTGACCATTTTATACGTAGTGATAGGGGAACACAATAAACTATTAATAAAACATATAATTGTGCACATTACCAACTTAGTGGATACACGTACTAAGCACACATTGTACAGTTCAACCCTACATTTAATGACAATTCCATATGCATGCTAATATTTTCCAGGATTTTGATTGACGATGCTGACCCCCTATTACAGATTGCTTGCAGAGATGGAAAATGGTACAATGATCAAAACATTACATATTGCTTCAACATTAAGGTAATATGCAATGAAAATTTCTTTGTACTCCACCAATAACATAATTATAAATATAAATAAATGAAGTACTTCGGATTATTTTCAACATGTTCCTTTCAATGTAGTTACCTATTTAGAATTAAGAGAATATTGAGGGTCCATACTACTCTTTCTTCTTATGAGGAATGTTCTAGACTAATGGAAAAATTGGAGGGATTCAATTACCTCTTATGCGTTGGGTACGTTAAGAAAACTAATAATATGGGACACAAACAAGATAACTAAGCCCAATATCAAATGCATCTCATTTTTCTATATTCATATGAATATCCTAAACTCTGAACCTAAGTCTTGCAATGCCTAATATGCAAGGTGGCTTCAACTAAATATCAATCTCACTCTTGAATTTGCAAAAGCAATATCTCCTCCCATAGCTCATGTCAACTATTATGCTCTCAAAAAGTGCCCAATGTTTTCTTTCATGTCAAAGTGTATATACAAAGAGCACCAACCGATGATCCTTTAATATGTTAATCTCTCCATAAAGTGTATATATAGATGACACCAATCATACATGCATAAATAAAATTTCCGGTAATATAAGTGTAAATATGTTATATGGAGATTATTTTACCATACATATATATATATATAATTATTTTTTATTATATTTATTTTACTTTTATAATTTTAATTATTATAATTATAAATTAAATTATTTCAATTTTAAAAACTTCAACAATAAAATATTATATAAAAACATTTTTTTATCTCTATATTTTTACTTTATTATTATCTGATTAAAAAAATAAACTTTATTTTCTTATCCTGCCACTTCTATGAATTCTCTATGAATTATTACCAATCTTTACTTTCCATTTAACCTGCGTTCAATATTCTCTATATCTTCCATTTAATATACTTTCAGTATTTTATGAATACACTAGGAATAGTTCCCAGTCTATACCAGCCATTTAACATGAATTCAATATTCTTATATCTTCCATTTAATATATTTTCGGTATTTTTTTTAATAAATTTTATAAAATCAAGTTTAAATATTTTTTGTCTTAAATTTGAGATGTACTTTTGGCATTCTTTTTTATGTAGTTTAAATTAAGATATAGTTTATATATTCCATCTAATATATCTCGAATATTTTAATTTTTTTTAATAAATTTAAATAAATTTATATTGATTATATTTATTTATTTAATTTATTTATCATAATTTTATTAATTAAATATTTTAAAACTAATACTTGATATTTAATTTATACTTAATTCAGAAATTTATTATGATAATGATGATTTATATCTATTAAGATCAATATGTTCTATCTATTAACCAACTAGCTCACAAAACAGAAGAAAAAATAGATCAACGACTTGAGAAATAGCTTCTTCAAGGGGGCAACCTCCTTTACATCACATAAATGAACAATTTTTGGATGATACAAGTGAGAAGGTTTCCTTGGTATATATATGAGTTTAAGAGGTCATAATATAATCAGAGTCTATATAAGAATAATAATGTAAGGTTATAACAATAATAATATGAGGTCTACATAGACACAAGGATAACAATAGGGGGTTACAGTAATAATAAAAATAAGGGAGCTACATTAATAATAATAATAAGGCTACTACACTAGTATTATACAAACCTAACATGTCCCTATGTAACCTCAATGCTTGAGTATTTTTGGATGCTTTTGTATAAGAGTTTCATCCTCCCATGTGGAATCTTCAATAGATAATTTCTTCCACTTAATAAGCTATTCTAAAATTGATCGATCCTATAGTTGTTGGGTTCTTGTTTTTGTGACTGCTTTAGCCTCTCCTGTGATTTTTCCTTCTTTTGTCAAGTTCTGGTAACACTGTTTGAACTAGGAGCTTGTCACCAATAACCTTCTTTAAGCATGAAACATTAAAAACTGGGTGTACTCGAGAAGATGCAGACATCTCCAATTTGTATCCCATAGTACCAATCTTTTGCAACACTTTGTAAGGACCGTAACACTTGGGTGATAATTTATAATCTATTTAAGATTTCTTGAGGGACATTTGTTTGTATGGTTGTACCCTTAAAAATACCAAGTCACCTACATCAAAACTTCTTTCATTGAAATGTTGATCTGCATGTTATTTCATTTGATTCTATGCTAGAGTGAGGTTATGATTTAAGATCATTTAAGAGTTGGAGAACTTGCTATTGATGCTTGATGTGATCTTCCATTGCTTGAACCTTAGAATTTTCTCTTAAAGATGATGTGATGGATGGTGGATGATATCCATAAAGTGCCATAAATGGGGTCATTTTTGCTAAAGTATGGAAGGAAGTGTCATACCACCGTTCAGTTGGAGGTAACCACTTAAACCATTGTGTTTGTTTATCAAATACAAAGAAATGAAGATATTCTTCCAAACATTTGATCACTATCTTAGTTTTCCCATCAGGTTGAGGATGATAATGAGCTATGAGATAATTGAGTATCAATACAAGAAAATAATTCCATCCAAAAATTTACAGTGAAAATGGGATCTTTGTCACTTACAATAATATTTGGGTTTCCATGTAGCTTTTGAATTTTTTCCATAAATGAAATAACAACTATACTGGCTTTAAAAGGATGAGATAATGCACAAAAGTGTGCATACTTGGTAATTCTAACAACTACAACCATGATGACACTCTTTCCTTGAAACTTGGGTAAACCTGTGATAAAATTCATTGAGACCTCCTCCCAACACTGACTTGGAAAGGCTAAAGGTTGTAACAAACTCGGGGTCTTAATTGTCTCAACACATTATTTTGTTGTCAAACCAAACATTCTGCCACTAACTTTTGAATATGAGATATAAGGCTGTCCCAAAGAAATTCCTTCTTGACCATGTGGTATGTTTTTAAAAAATCATGAGCTATGAGGCTACACTAATAATAACAATAAGGTTGTTGCACTAGTATTATATGGACCTAACACTATTGGAACATAAGAGAGGAGTGATTAATTGAGATTATTTAATATTTTATTTCTGTGATAAAAAAGAAGGGAGAGAAGCATTTCGAGGTCATTGTAGTTTCACTGACTTAAATAAGTCAAGAAGGATGGTAGTGTGGCAAATGTTTTTAGAAAGGGAATATATGTAAGGGTCGGGTGTAACACCCCACCCCAAAGTTGCCCAATTTTAACATACATATGAGGATAAATATCAGCTAATTGTTATTATGCATGACCCAAATTTCAAGCTGCCATTATGGAAATGGAGTCCACTCATCCAAAACATATTGTAACATTAAGAGACACATGATCACTTTGATATCAAACTATCTCTCGTCCGATATCATTTTCCTGGGCTTGAACTAATTCTCAACATTGATCTACCTCCTAGTTGCATGCAAGCAAGCCTACCAACATGGCCCAAGGGCTCCAGCTGCATGCACAATGCATCCTCAGTGCGGTTGTGGCTGAAATTTCCTAGTTAAGATAGTGCGGCCACAAACCTTTGTTCAAGAATTTTAGGGCCAACTCTCAACCAACTACCCAAAATTGTCCAAAACTCTTTCAACAAGGTTCCTAGATCTTCATACCTTGTTTCTAAGCTCTATTCTTGCTCAAGCTTACACAACACATGTTAGTCATTTATACAAACACTCGTTAAACATGGTACTTGTAGTTCTTGATTGCATAATTGTTCATTGTTTAGATTAGTCACCTCAGATGTTTATAAAGGAGGCTTAATGCCCTCTCATGCTACCTGCAATAAAGCACAAGGTAACTCATGCATCCATATAAAATATTCAAGAGCCTATTAACCATGAGCAAGATCCATAACAAGGGCACTTTATATAATAAGAAATATACCATGCATGTAACCAACATTTAATGAGAATGAAAGCATGACAAACCAATCACATAATAACACACATGAAATCAAAACTTGGGCTTATTGATCTCATTAAAAAATAACACATATTAACATATGCATAGTACCAACCAAGTTAGGGACTTTCATGTACCACTCAACCATAGATTGGGCTGAACCAAATATTTCTTTCCACCCAATCACCCTTGTGCCATATTCCAAGCCTGAATTTGGGATCCCATGGGATAAACCAAAACATAACCAAAAAGGGAATCCAGATGAAAACCACCTCCACCTTCAAGCCACAATGATTTCACCTAATACCATGTTCAAAAACCACCAAAACCAATTTACAAACTTGGATGTTGTCGGGACTTGATTTGACCCTCTTTTAAAACTTGACACTTTTTCTTGGTTTTACCTTGCGCTTCCCTTATCGTATGACTTCCTCTCATTGATCAAAATTGCTTACTCAAATCTTAATATTTTCCCTACATTAAATTTGTCATTCCAATAGTCATTCTAACTTGTACACAATCATTATGGTATTAAATACAAGACTAAAACCTTGAATTTAAATTAATTATTACATAAACCTTTTACAAATTATCATTGTTATTATCATAAAATTATAATAATAAATAATTAAATAATAAGTAATAATAATAAATAATATCGTCCTCTCCCTCCAAAAAGCTTCTGTCGCTCAAATATCATTTTAAATGCCTGTAAATAAACCAAATAATGACTCGATAGTCGTTGATCAAATTTCTCCATCGACTAAAAATTTCATCACACCCAAGTTTTATAAACTCGTCCATAATATAATTAATTATAAAATTTATTATTATTTTAAGTTTTGATATAATTATACAACTATCATTAAAGTAAATATTCATTGCTTACATAAGTAATGTATGTAAACTATATTATATAATTACATATATATACATTTATATAACGTTTTTGGTATTTAATTATTTATTTTAATTTTATATTAAAATAAAAACTTATAATTTATCATTAAAAACTCAAGACATGTATATTTCATATTTTATTCATTTAAATTTAAATTTTTCGTTATAGTTTGATGGAGAAATTGTGCAGCATAAATTTAGCATGGGAGTAGCGTTGAAGTTTGATTACAGATTTAATAGAGAGGCAAAGAAAAGAATTCAATGTTTAGAAAGGGAAAACAACATTAAATTTGATGTATATTTAATATTTTTGATTTTATCTTGTTTTGAACATTTGGGAAAATATGTTCACGTTAAATGCATATTTTATAATTTAATGTTTTATATAGTGGGAAAATTTTTACTAGGTCTCACCTAAGGTAAAAATTAAATTTTATTAATAATGTACTTGAGATAATATTACGAGGAGAACATTATGATTTAATTTAATTTATTATAATGTTTTATATTAGAGAATTAACTTATATATTTTTTTTTAATACTGAATATTATTTAAGTATTTTTTAATCTGGAAGATTTGAGCCGAGATCATTTAAATGATGGAATATATATTTTATTTAGTCAAAATAATTATCATTATTGTAATTTCATTAAGAAAGTTTATTTTAGGAGTTTTTCTGGGAAGGTTGAAGGATAGTGCATTAGAGATGAAAACTTGTATCTATTTCTTTCTTTCCTTTTCATCTATTTTTTGTGTGAGGTTCTATTTCTTTCTTCCTTTTCATCTATTTTTTTTGTGTGAGGTTTTATTTATTAGCTCATTGTCCAAGTTATTAATATAACATGATTATTCAGTAATATTGTATGCAATAATTATTTAAATACTTGAATGCTTGATAGTTAAGAATTTTTAAACCATAATTAAGTTTGTTGTTGCAGATTGATGTCTAAAATGATACATGTTATCTAGGTTTTTATTTGCATAATAAATTTAAATGTCATAAAATTAATCCTCCTATTTTATTTCTCTTCTTTAATTTATTCTGTGTTCTTCATTGCTTTATTGCATTGCTAATATGCAGTGATTAGCAATGCCTTGACATGATCATATTATTTAATATCCTACAAATTAAAATTGATTTTGTTTTTCATCCAATATTTACTATTTAGAAAAATTAAATCAAATAGTTTAAGTGTTTTGTTGTAGGATGAATAATAATAATGCTTGACGCCATATTGTTTCAACAACAACATTTCTTTTAAATGCATTTAAGCAAGTTTACTTTAATTTCTTTACTTTTCCTTTTATTTCAAATACTAACCATACTATTGTGTGTGAGTTATGATGTATTAATTTTAAAACCTAGTTTAGTCACAATGACATTTTTTTAAATATGTTTTCAAATGTTTTATGCCTACCACCCCTATTTCCTAAAGGAATTTATTTGTTTAAAAACACTCTTTATTTATTGATATGGCCATATTTATTTGTTTAATTAAAAAACCTATCTAATTTAGATTATTTTACAATGACTATTTAATTTACACTATTATTAGGGAATACCCACTTTGTTGAAATGGAGGTCAGGCCTTGTCACCTAGAGTGGGGATCTTGGATCCTCAATGAATGTCTTCTCAAGTGGTAATTGGTTACCAAGGAAATCTGAGAACCAACAAATGCCTTATAGTTTCTTCACCATACCTAGAAGAATTTTCCTATTTCCACCAACCTGTTAAGGGCTCACCCAAAGAAAACTATATCCACACCCAACCCTTGGGATTTTCCTGAGACCACATCAACCATGATCCAAAATCTATTGGAAATCCAAAGCACAAACAAATAGGGAACCCACTACATAAGGAAAAGTTGTGCATGACTATTAATGGATGAAAATATCCATAGTAATGAAAAAAAAATGACCAGTAAACCAATGCTTGAACCATGCATTCAAATCCTAGTAATATAAATCAATCATGCAAAATATTACCTATAAAATCCTCGTGCTAGATGCTCAATTCTCTACTTGATTTCTTCCCTTGCTTATTCTTGTTCAAGTCTTCTTCTTGGTTGCGACATGAATTCCTCTATCATTTCTTGCTTTTCCTTTCTTGTTCCTTTCTTGTCTCTTGTTTATGTTCCTTGTGCTCCAAGTGCTCTCTCCTCTTTTCCTCTCTTTTCCCCCAAAACATTGTTAGAATTTTCTCTCTCTAATTAATTTTCTTTTCTTTTCCTTTTTCTTCATTTTTCCTTGCATGCATATTCTTTTACTATTTTTATCGTTTTCTTGTCTCTTCCTCTTTCCCACCTGTTGAAGTGAAATTTATTTCATTTTCCTTTATTTCTTTTGCAGTTTGCCACATGTCCTTGTTAGTGTGTAATAAATAATTTTTCATTTATTGTCTTTTTCCTCTTGCCAATGCCAATGCCAATTTCCACAGCCAATAAATAAATAAATAACCACAAATGGATCCAAATGTAATGTTTTTACCTCATTCATCTTGGAATACATAACCACAAATGATTTTTTATTTTATAATACACATACATTATTTATTTACATGGAAATTTAACTTGGGGTTGTTACAAATCACCCCCCCTTGGGGGAACACTATCCTTGATGTTCTATGACACTTATGACAAGACAAAACTACTAAAATCTAGATAATCGTAATACATATGGAGATTTATAAACACAACTCGATACAATATCTTCAATGATATATAATTATATACATATGCACATTTGCTTCAACTAGAAAATAAAAAAGGATACACCACACTTGATTACCAACAAGGGAGTCAAGAGGCTCGCGCCTTCACCAACAATCAACAACAAGGGAATCTAGAAGCTCAAACGTCCACCCTCAACAAACAATAAGGGAATTCAGAGGCTTATGCCTCCACCCTCAAGAGTAGTACAATGAATTCACCTCCTTTGGAGGAAGTCCAAAATCCACTGCTAAAATCAAAGCATAAACACAAAATTATTCAGAAATGACTTCTGCAGGTATTAACTCAAGAGTGGTCTCTTCCTAAGTTGTCTAGGGCTCCAAGGACTACTATCTCAAGCCACAACCTCCAGGGAACCTAATTTGTTATAGGGCTCCAAAAATTATATCTCAACCCATAGCCTCCAAGGAACCCAAGCTAATACAGGGCTTCAGAGATTGTATCCCAATCCAAAGCCTCCAGGGAACCCAAGCTATTACAAGGCTTCAAAGGTTCTATCCCAATCCAAAGCCTTTAGGGAACCTAACAATCAATCCCCTTCACTTATCTTCTCTTCTCTTTAATAATTCCTTGCTATACCTACCCGCCCCACCACAATATATAAGAGATACACATACACACAGTGTACAACACAACACAGTTACATATGCACATGATAGACCATAACAAATACACACATTATAACACAATGAATATACATGTTATAACTCAACATGTACATAATACACAAGGCACAAGACAACACGTACACAATAATAGTATTTCACATTTAGAGACTACACCATCTCTACTAGGAAACCTTACCTCTAGTGTATTTCCCACGCCTTAGTGCATGCATCCAAAACCCAAATCCTGGGTTTATGGTTCCTTCCACTCTCCATTCTTGTCCCAACATGCCACATATTACACTACTTTCATTCTGCTGATATATCCTTCAACATTCCTTGTTTATAGCATAAACATAAACATAATTATAAGCACATGATACCAAAATCATAAATAATCCAAAGCTACCTCTTTCCTAATTGATTCCTCCTACAACCAAGAATAACAAAGTTACTAATAAAATGAGAACTATTACCTCAAAATGTTCAATCTAGCCAAAAAAACACCAAAAATAACATGAAAAAACGACCCAGAAACAAAAAGTGTTGATGTTGCATGAACATTTTTTTCTTCATGGTCAACTTTCAACATTTTTTAAAAATGATCGTAAAAGCCAATAAAAACCAAGTTTTTTGGTGCAAAAAACATCCTAAAAATGAAAGGTGTTGATGCTGGAATAACGTATTTTTTTTTCAGGGTAACTTTTCATCATTTTTTAGTAATAACGTTAAACATAAATATTTTGATTCTAAAAAACCTTAAAATTCCAAAAATTTCGAGACATGACATTAAAAGTAAAATATCGTCTCTTTGAAAAGACCTAAAATTCAAACAATTTCCAGCCATGATGGTAAAGATAAAATACTTATAACTGTTTTCAACCATAACAATAAAGATAAAGTATTGTGACTGAGAAAATCCTTAAAATTTTGACAATTTTTCAACTATGGAATTAAAACCAAATATCGCGACTACAAAAAACCTTAAGTTTTGAATATATTTCAACCATGACGTTATGGGAAAACTATATGACTAAAGAAATTTTAAAAATGAATACCTGAATGAAAGAGTCAATATACCAAGATTAATTTCCTTTTTAAATGATAACAGTGTAGCTATTTCAAAATATTGTCTTAAGACAAATTGACACTTGCAACAAAAATTTAAAAATCAACCATCAAATTGACACACAATGTAGGCAACCTCAACCCATTGCAATGAAATCTTAAAAATCAACCATGAAATTGACGCATTGTGGGGGAAGACTTGATCCATTATAAGGAAAACTTTAAAATCGACTATCAAATTGACACATAATGGAGTTGGGTTGCTAGATGAAGATCGACACCTACCTGCACAAAAAAATTAAATAATAAATAAATACATAATAAGAATACAAATAAAAAAAAATTTTAAAAATTGAAAGTAAAACAACCTTTAAAAAATCATAAACTAAACTAAATATATATTAAAAAAACATAAAAATATTAAAAGGGTAAAATTTGTAAAAAAGTCACAAGCATTAAAAAATATTACAAATATCTTTTGAAGAAATCAACAAGAGTAGTTTTCAGCTTTTGACATATTTCTATGGTTTCATCATGATATAAAACACATAAAAAAATAATATAAAAAAAACACACCAAAAAAAAAAAAAAAAAAATCTAAAAAGCAAAATTGGTTAGAATGAATAAAATCACTCATAAAAGATAAAAATTAACCAAAAACATAATTAAAAGTGATAACAGATATATATTTAGGGAAATTTTTTTAAAAATTTAACACTAAAACAAAAAAAAATAAAAGAAAAAATTAAATAAAGCAAATTGGATAATTCAATAATAACAAATAAAAAACCCAAACAAATTAAATTCAAATTAAGATAAAAACATACAGAAAGACAAATATTAAAAAAATTTAAAACATAAACCAACAACATTATAACAAATAAAAAAATCTTTAAAAACAAAAAAATAAAATTAAAAATGATAAAATAAAATTCACAAATAACAAAAACAAGTTTAAATAAATTAAAAATTAAAAATTAAAAATTAATTAAAAAAATAAAAATTGGTCCTCAACTAGTGGAAGCCAATTATGGAAACCAACCCTCTGCTAGCTAGGGTTAGAGCACTGTCGTAAGGCCATCATAGTGGGCCTTAATTCCACTTAGTCAGCCCTTCAATGATGCTTGGACCCCTGGTTAGTCGAGGGTCCATTCTGGAAGTCGACCCTCTGCTATCCAAGGTGAGGATGGTCATTGCAAGGTCGATGGAGGGGCATCAAGACCGACTCTAAAGCCCTGCGAAGACCCTCCATCCTCCGGGTGGTAGATGGCCAATTCCCAGAATCAGCATTCACCAGCCGAGGGACAAATATTTTTATTTTATTTTATTTTCTTTTGATTTTTTTAATGTTTTTTTTCAATTTTTTTTTATTAATTTTTAAAATGTTTTTAAATTTAGTTTTTTTGTAAGTCAAATTTCTATTCATAGTTCCAAAAGGAAATAAATCAGAGGAAAAACTTAGATAGTCTCAAACCAACCAAGTTTGTTGACTACCGCTGAAAGCATATGACAATGAACCAAAAAAATAAAGAGAGTCACAATGCACAATTTCAAAGACCATAGGCCCTAGTAAACAGACAAAACATATAAAACACCTATATCCATGCTAGTCGTTAGAGGTGATGGAGGATGGGTTGTCTGGAATTGTACTAGGAGGTGGCGGAGGACGAAAGGAGCATTATACATGCTCCTAAAAATTGGCCATCGAGGTCTCCATTTTCTCGATCTTCTCTGATAGCAAATTCTAGTTATGCTAGACCTCCACAACACACTCCCAGGTATGACATTGAAAATAGTGCATTTTGTTCAGAGTTTCTATCAATTCAACATGCTCCTCCTTTCTAACCCACTCTAAATTCTCGAGATGATCCATAATTTACTAAACCACATCTCAATAGTGCTCCATGAAGCAACCTTGTAGCTCATTGTGGCCACCTTGATGCAGTCACACATGGTGCTAGAAACTGCCACGACGAACCGAATCCCCACTAGAGAATAGGAGGAGCGAGGCGGCCTTGACTCCCAGTTGAGCTCCCACGTCTACCACCTTGATCTATTGACCCCATGCATCTAGAAAACCCCCACAACAAACTAAACCCCATCACTTGAGAATAGGAGGAGCGAGGTGGCCTTGACTCCCAACTGAACCCCCATGTCTACCACCTCAAGATGTTGGCCCCACACATACAAAACACCCCCACTGGCTATCACATCTGCCTCCTAAGGCTGCATGGCTCGAACCCTCTACACTTAGACCTTCTGGAATTACTCAACCATTTCCAGACACTAGCTTGAGATAAGGTTTGGATTTAGCCATGCTTGGTCTAACCAAATTAGGTGACACCTAGGGCGAGGACTGCCCTAAGTAAGGAACCAATCACATGATTAAAAGCCTGACACCACCTAAGCAAGATGAAGATCACCCTTCCAGTATCTCCCAAATAATCCATGCAACGACCAAGACCACCAAGTTCGACTAAACCTCCTCTCTCTCCGACATCAACCACCCACAACTTACAAAGTTATTTCTCACCTCGAACCAATAGCATACACCCTCTTGAAGTGACCTCTCACAATTCCAGCAAGCCAAAACCCACGACAGACTTGCCAATTGCACTACCCTGTAGCCCAAGACCCTCTAAACTAGCTAGGGAGGCACGCTTCAATAATCCCGCTCCACCAAAGGTATATTCACAACCAACCTAGACTAAAATAGCACCAAACAAATGAGAAGACACAATAAACCACCCCCATCAGATGCACATACACCACGTCCCTTGTAGACTTGTTCTTTCCAAACCAATTCGACAATTGAAAACTACCCACATACACTAGCAGGGGCGGAACCTTCTACGACAATTCCGACCCTTTGGCCAGCCCAGAGCACATCTACAACACCCTCCGCTTCTCCCAACACACCACACATAGGGTCCAAAACTCTCTCCGCTGTTGAATGACCATCGAATACCCACCACCCTCCATAATGTTAATGCACTCACCACCCTCTGGAAGACCTAATGTGACTTGAGGTTTCCCATGCCGGTATTTATTGTTTCTTGTACTAAAGGTAATATAGGAGGGTCGTGAGGTTGTCTGCGATCCTGTAGCCACATGCTTCTTCATAGATGCCCACACATTCCCTCAGGAACATCCTCCTCTTCGTTCCTCATCCACATCGAGGAATGTTTTTATAAT
>APFE030967347.1:0-34406 GCA_000404065.3 Pinus taeda
TTATATTATGACCCCTTAGACTCCTATATATAGAAAGGAGGTCTTGTCATTTGTATCATCGAAGAATTATTCATTTGTGTAATGTAAATGAGGTTGCCCCCTCAAAGAGGCTTATTTTTAAGGTGTTTATCTCTCTTTTCTATCTTTTTGTGAGCTAGTTTCATAACAGCAGTTAGGGTAACCAACCCTCGCTCATTTCACTGCTCAATTCACTCATTTTCTTTGCATAGTCACCTAGTCAAGCTCTACAATTTCGGACTGAACTGACTCCATTCAATTGTTCTGGTAATCTCCATGCTATACAGGTGAGCTGTGATGTTCGATTTTATTGTTTTAAGTAACTGTCATAGTTGGTTAGGGTTTTATCAACACTCTTGTTAACGCTCCCAACCACTAGTTCTTGTAGGTGCTCATTTCATTTGAATTTACCTTCTTTTTATTTTTAGTTTGATGGCGCCGGTAATAGTTTGGACATGTGTTCCCCTTCCATCACTAATGGAGCTTCAGGTGACCTTGTTTGCACCAAAATTAACTTTTCTAAGGAATTTCATTGTGCTTCACTGTGATATTTGTGTTATTAAGTCTCAGTTACTTTCAAATTTTCAGGGTTCGGTGCTGGTGTTATGGGGAAAGATTTTTCCTAAGCTACAGGTAAGAGTTGTTGGGCTTCATTCTTCTGTGTTGAAAAGTGTAACTAAGTTTGGTCTTCATAATGAAATTGATCTAGGTGGATGTGGGTGACCACCTGTTTATTCGACTTGGACCCCCAGCACTGTCTCTTTCATTTTTTTAGTTTCCTTAATTATAGCACAATTTACTATTTTTGGTAGTTTTTCGGGTCCTAAACTTCCGAAGTTGTTTTGAGGCCGTAAACGATGTTTTTTTTTTGTTGTTGGGAAAAAAATGTCAATATGGGTCGTGCTATGATTTTGGCTAGTCGAAAGTTGTAGTCCTCAGAAAGATCTTTCAAATGAGGTATTGTGCACGTCAAACAGAGATCATATGCCAAAGTTACAACTTCGAGAACTTTATGTACCAATTTACCCAAACAGGGCCCATAGTTTTGGCACTTCATCTCCTAGGGTTAGGGTTTTGGATGTTTAGGGTTTTCCTTTGTTCCTTAATAATTAGTAGGCCTTCAAACCTCATTGTAACACATTTTAAAGGCATGTAGCCGCCATGTCTCTTCTCAAAGATAAGCTAGTCTTATTTCAATTCTATTTGTAAGCATATTTTAGTATTTGATATTAATGAAATGAAGTTTTATTTCTACTGCATCTCTATATTTATGGTTATATGTGTAATTTGTTGCATTCATGTTTAAATTCAGATCAATGGTATCATAGGGGTCTACTCTTTCTCTAGTTTTCTTTGCATGTCCCCAATGAGGTTGGGATATAAGGAGTTAGAGCTTGAATTGGTTGAACCTTTGCATGACTAGCCTCGCAAATCTCGACGACCTCCCATGGCAGAAGAAAAGAAATACAAGGGAGTAGGAGATCCTTTCAAAATATTGCTTGAAGAATCCCTCGAGCGATAGAGGAATGCGATGATAGAAAACTTCACCAAGATCCTTCAATGGTTGCCCACTGACGATGCATCCACATCCAGCAGCCACTTTGGAGGCGCCACTCCTTTTAAGGTACATGTAAATGCTAACATTCCCATATGAGGGTCAAATAGATGAAGACATCATAGATAAATGGTTAAATCTGCTCAAAGGATAATTTTTTGTTCATGATTTTTCCAGCCTGGAAAAAATAACTTTTTCTCTTCTCAAAGTCACCCCCCACATCAAAGACTAGTGGGAAAAACTGTGACCAGAAGGATGAAAGCATGCCCTCACTGTTTTCAGCTGAACCCACTTAGAATTCATTATGGGATGCCATCAAGGAGAAGTGCTACCCTGTCAGGAGCTATGAGGATACATACATAAAGTGGATCATGTTGCGGAAGGGAAGGGACCAAGACATGCTAGAGTTTACCAATGTTTTTCATACCCTACGCATGAAGTTGGATATCAAGTATTCTGAGACACATTTGGTACTCAAGTACCGTGACTACCTACATAAGTTCATCCAGGATGAGATGGAGTTCCTAGACATCTCCTTGCTTGGCACAAAATACCGATACGCTATCAAGATCGAGAAGAAGCTTAAACTGTAAGGACTCTGGACACCACATATCTCCACAATGGTATGATATTGTCCACTTTGGGCCTAAGCCCTCATGGATTTGCTTTTGGACTTACCCCCAAAAGGCCTCATACCAATGGAGATATTTGTCCATCCTTATATATCCATGATCCTCCCCACTTATAGTCAATGTGGAACTTTTGGTCGTATACCCAACATAAACATAAAAGGAGAGACTTTGGATCTACGAATCCAAAGCAAAGGACAAAGCCAAGGCAGGGCGACACAAGACAACCCGTCGAAGCCGCAAGAAAATAAAAACACCACAAAGTCAAAGAAGGGCACGGGAAATTGGTATGAGTTCCATAAGAGGCCCACTCATAAGACAAGTGAGTGTCTAGCGAAGTAGTCACTCGTGACCGAGTTGGCGGCTTTAGAATAAGATGCATGTTCCAAATCTGAGTCAGAATTCAACAAGAGGAATGACAAAGGGAAGAAAATTATTGCTGCAAAGCCTAGCGCCACTATTGCCACCCCCAAGATCCAAAAAAATGAGTCTGAATATCTAGAGGAGGGGGAGCGTCTCTTCCACTCATAGAAGTGGGTGAAGGGTTCGCCCTTGCAATTCATTGTCGAAAGTGGGAGCCAAAAGAACCTCATTTCAGTAGAGGTCCTAAAGCGGTTCGGCCTACCGACTACACCACACCCACAATCGTACAGTATTAGGTGGATTCACCAAGGATGTGATCTCTAAGTCAGCCAATAATTCCACCTTCCCTACAGCATCAAGCCTTTGACAGATGAGGTATTGTGTGATGTTGCTCCTCTTGACGTTTGTGATGTATTATTAGGAACACCATACTTGTGGAAGTGACATATTGTATATGAGTCTAGACCTCGCTCTATTATTATTTCTTTGGGTAATACGTTATACAATATACTGGAGGTAGCTCGCCACATCTTTGATCTGTGCGAAGTAATGTAGTAAGATCATCTCCCAGACTAGGAAATTTATTTTCTTTCATATTCTCTCTCAATGTCAGGGGAAGATCGTAGCCACATCCATGGCCCCCGTGAAGGGTTCCTCCACCCAACAAAATTAGGTGGATATGGTCATAAAAGAATATAGGGACATATTCTCCTCACCCACAATAGTATCGTTGCACTGTCAGATCAAGCATTCGTTAGATCTGACTCCTGGAGCATTTCTACCCAACATGTTGATATATCGCCACTCCATTGTGGAAAATTCCAAGTACAAGCAGTGATATGATCAACATCAGGTGCCACACAAGTTTTAGGTGGGTGATAAAGTTTGGTGGCATTTGCAGAAAGAACGCCTTACCAGAGCCCATCGAAAGCTTAGACCACTATGATATGGTCCTTACACCATTACCAAGACTGTGGGAGATAATTATTTGGAGTGCAACATTCCCCAATTCATTAGCTTGCACCCAGTGTTCAATGTGGACCGACTTCGGCCATACTTCCCACCATTACTGGACACATCAGACTTTGCAGAACAACTCACATCAGCAAAAGTTTCCCAATCTCATGGAGCCAATCAACACAATGGGTACCATTTCTTCCTAAGGGGCGTAGATTGATCTAGGTGGATGTGGGTGGCCACATATCTATTCCACTTGGACCCCCACCATTGTCTCTTTCAGTTTTTTAGTTTACTTAATTATAGCACAATTTACTTTTTTTGGCATTTTTTCAAGCCTTGAACTTCCGGAGCCGTTTTGAGGCCCTAAGTGACATTTTTTGGGGAAAATGGGACCAGAAAAAATCTTAGTGCATGTTGGACACTTGAAATTTGTAGTCCTCAGATATATATTTCTAACGAGGTATTGTGAGTGTCGAATGAAGATCATATGCCAAAGTTACGACCCCGGGAAGTTGATGTACCAATTTACCCAAATGGGGCCCATAGTTTTGGCGCTTCATCTCCTAGGGTTAGGGTTTTGGATGTTAATGGTTTTCCCTTGTTCTTCAATGATAAATAGGCCTTTGAGCCTTATTTTAACATAGTTCAAAAGCATGTAGTTGCCACATCTCTTCTTAGAGATAAGCTACCATCATTCGAGCTAGTCTTATTTCCATTCTGTTTGTAAGCATATTTCATTATTTGATATTAATGAAATGAAGTTTTTTTTGTTTTGTTTTTGTTTTTGTTTTTTTGTTTTTTGTTTTTTTTTTTTTAATCCCTGCTGTATCTTTGTATTAAGGTTATATCTGTAATTTGTTGCGTTCCTATTTAAATTCGAATCAGAGAGGGTGGAGTAAATACATAAGTCTAGTTTTCTTTAAATAGACATAAATATATTTGAACGTGCCTTCTAATACACTTTGAATTTGAATTTTTTTCTATGTACACATGATGTTTTTGTTTTGATTTGTAAAATTAAGTCTCTTATGCAAAAATCAAACCAAAATGAATGTTAAATAGGTCTAATATAAATAAATGATGGAATTAGGTGATGTATGTGTGCAATTTGAATATAAATGTTTTATAATTCATTTCTTTATCTTAATAAGTTGGAAATGCAAAACAATTCAATTGACATTATACATGAATTTTTTTAACTTCTCCTGTATAGCAACAAATTTTATTCGAATGAATATCACACACAAAAAATAAAGCTAAGCCTGTTGAGGAAAGAAATATTGACAAAATGCATTTTTTCAAAAATTTAATAACTTTTTCTCTCTATTTCCTAAAATTAGATGATGGGGTCACCATATACAATCTAAAATGCAAAAGTTTGTTTAAAATTACTATTTGATGTGGGTAATGATGTTTCAATGAGATGTAAGAAATATTTAGAAATGTTTGATGCATGGGAGAATGTGGAAAAGTAAAAGAAAAATTATAAAACTAACAAGAATAGCATACCATCTCACGTCTTCCCACCAAATATCCATTATATCTTTGAGACTGAAAGTGTCTATCTTTTCTTTCATGTTTTTTGAATAATCATGAAATCCAAAGAATTTCCTCATACCAAGCAACCATGCTTCTGCATCTTGTGACTTCATCTCTCTATCAAAGGTAGGTGGCTTTGCCTTCTTAAACTCATCCAGAAAGTATCCCTTATCACTCCTTCTATAAGGATGATAGCGATAACGATCACGATGCCTATCAAAACCAGAACTGGAATAGTACCTATGTCGATCACCTCTCCTACCTGAAGTGTCCAACATTCTGCCATCTTTGATCGTGTCAAATCTATCCGCCCTATGTCTACTAGGAGACCTATTCCATATGCCCCATTAGTTTTTTCCTCATGTCCATAACTAATTTGAAGTGGTCCTGTCGTTGCAAATATGACAAACTCTGAAGTAGTATCACATTCACCTCTAGTTGTTTCTCTTGTGCTTGCATGGTTTTGTCATTGTCTACTTTGCAACTCCTTATTTCTTCCTTCTAGATTCTCAATGTGTCTACCAAGTCAAAAGAGTGCCCCACACCACACTACCTAACTGATGCATAGGGAGATTCTATGTAGTCTACCACCTTGCTAGTCATCTAATTTCTTTCCTACCACGCATAATATGTCAGATAAACCAAATCACAATAAATCAACATACCTTAGTATAATTTTGGGAGGATACATTTTCTGCAAGATCATCAAATCAACGTGATACATGTATAACATAAACATAATAGCATATAGACATATAAAAATTAAGTGCATCAATGCATAAACATCATTCTGGCTAGGGTCCAGTCATCAATGCAAAGCCATATCAACAATGCATGTTATGACCTCATGCATGACAACAACTATTACTCCATTGCACAGATTGCCACATGCAACTATCAACATGCATAAGAAATGCCTAATCAGCTACACATACGTATGAACGCATGTAGTCGAGCATAAGTGATCAATTTTTGTAATCAACCTACAAGACCGATACATGTAATCAAAAAATTCAAGAATGAACCTGACATACACGGATTTAGTCAAGCGACATATAATCAACATGTAAGTGATATATAACGTATGCAACTAGTCATATACTTTCGACGATGCCTCCCACAAAATCACATCAAGTTCCTCATGACAACCTTACTACAATCATGATGAACATGATGCATTGCAACAAGCACATGGAATGCAAGTGTAAGAGACACACATGCAACTAACATGCATGCATGACCAAGAACCTTCACTCAAGGAGAGCGCAACCATGCTCTAATACCAACTTGTGGTATCAGATATGACCCAAAGAGAGCACAACCATGCTCTGATACCAATCTATAACACCCCTCCTCCTAGGTCCACCTAAGCAACCAACTAGCCAGGGCAAACATGTGATGAGACAGGTCACTATAAGGGATTCAATCTCCTTGGCAACCTTAAGGAAATGGAATCAATGGAACACATCAAAAAAATCCATCCACATCAGCAAGAACACCCGCAGAAGGCAAGTCAACTACTTAGACATCCTATCCTAGGTCCCACTAATGTTTTAATCCTTTTAACTCAATTTCTCTCTCATGTTATAGGCAAGACAATGGCCAGCAATCCAAAGTCACTCTCATAGGCCTATGTGCCAATGACTATGGAATTTTCTCAACGGACCCGTGCCAGTGACCTCGAGATTTGAGCCACTTTTCTAGCCTAAAATCTTGGCCTTTGCCCAAAACTTGCTACAACATTTATAATCCATCAAAGACATGATAACAGTGTTGATAACTCAAAATCAACTTTGGGACTAGGCCTGAGCATCCCCAATCGGGATTGACATTCTGAAAAACACTTGGCATCAATGCAACCTCTAGGTCTAGGATACAAGACATAGCATAACTAACTAAAAGAACTTATGAAACATAAGGATCACCTCCTTCTCCATTGAACTATTATATCATGAATTAGATCTTACATCCATCCATTCAAGAATTACAAGTAAATAAATGAAATAACCATGACATGAACCAATCATATAACCATGCTTATAACTAGCATAAAACCATACAAATATCTGAGATATGATAGCCATTAAATCCACATATAAATCAGTGAAAAATTAAGATAACTTAGATTTTATTAATCATAGGAAAATCCGACCAGGTTCGTGGCTTCCATGTACCACCCGACTGTAGACATGGCTGAACCAAATATCTCTTTCAACCAGTCACCCTCGTGCCATATTCCAATAATAAATGTGGGATCTCATAGAACAACCAAGGAAATCCAAAGGTTAAACCACCTCCACCCTCATCAAACTATGATCATGTGAAAATTGGTGCTTCAATCACAACCAAATCGAACTTGGAATGCCATCCAGAAACCATCACTATCATTGAGGAATTTTCAATCTCCTTATCTCTAAGGCTTTACCAGAATCCAATCTCGGATCACTAGGCCCTAAACCTAGACCAATCTCTCAAGATTTATTGCAATGCAAACCTGGATTACCATGCTCTAAACTAAGACTTCTCCCTTGGGCTTTACTGTGTATCCTGCCAAAATGAGTCAAGGGATTATTAGGCCTTGTTGAAGCCTTGAAAATCATTGTGACAACATGGGGGAAAACCACCCAGTTTGGGCCTTGGTTAGCAACTCATTTTCCGTTTGGTGTAGTGGCTTCGACTGGGGATAATGGGACTAGTTTCCCAGAAATATTTAGATAGTGTTGGTGGGGTGATATACATTGTAACGGGAGAATGGTTGAGCTAAGTGTAATCTAATCTAACTAATAAACACATGCATATATCCTGGTTTAAAACTATTTAGCTATAAATATACCCAGAAATTAAACACAATATGCAATCTATAATGATCTCCTACAACAATTGGTAATATAGATCATTCAACTGCAATAAGAAGTGAAATGGTTTAACAATAATCGTTTTGGATAAATAGTTAGACAAAATGATCATGAAAGACATATCGCATATAAAATCATTCATGTATTCAGAATAAAGTTAAAGCCTACATCATACATAAGTGCAATAATGCTAAACTATAATTCAGACTTTCACACATAAAATAGTTTAAAGAAGAGTTATTGCCTGATACATAAACAAAAAAAGATCATAAGATAAAAGTACCATATATGGCGAGCCCTACTCATGTCTTTCAACAAAAATCCAGTCTCAATCATTCTAACACATTCTAAGAGTACAAAAGTGAATTTCAGTAGAGTATGCTAGATATTTGAAAGAAAATAGATCTTGTTCCATTCATTCCATCATAACCTCCTCAAAAGTACAGAAGTGCAATGTTTCAAAGAATGTCTCTGATAAAATTTTTGGAACCCTCTCTAAATGCAAGAGAGGGGTCTAAATTGTAACACCCTCCGGGGTAAATGTGCATATAAAAAAAACGTAATAGGAACAGAAATACAATAAACATATCAACCATCAAAATACATATATATATCAATACATTTGCACATGAAAATCAAGGGAACGTTTTTTTTTTTCATTAATAAATGCAATGAACCAACTGGTGATGGGACTACCACGTTCCACCCAACCATAGATTGATTGAGACAAGTCTCTCTTGAGCCAATCACTCCTGTGTCATATTCCAAGCATGAATGTGGGATCTCATAGAACACATCAATCAAAACTCATCCAAGGCTTCCAGAGGCCACCCACCTCAACCCATCAAACAATGATTCCACCTCACAATCGGACATCACCCAAAACTGTCATCAGATTGGTCTCCATCCAAGCCTTCTAAGGCTTCCAGAGAATTTGTCCAACCAAGGCTTCCAGAACTAGTAACTCAACCGACAACTTATACAGGGCTTCCAGAGCATTTGTCCAACCAAGGCTTCCAGGACTAGTAACTCAAACTGCCAAGGGCTTCCAGAGCATTTTTCCAACCAGGATTTCCAGGACTAGTAACTCAACCCAAGTTTTTACAGGGCTTCAGAGCGTTTGTTCAACCAGGGCTTCCAAGACTAGTAACTCAACCCAAGCTATGGAAAAATGAGAACCAACCAAAACAAAGCATTGAAAGTAAACCCACAATCACCATTGCTATCGAGGAAATGGCAAAGCTAGGCAATCCACTGTCAATCTCAGCCATCCTCCATGCCAATGATAGATCATAACCAAGAAACCACATGCATGTGCCATGCATGCCAAAACTAATGAAGAACTCATACATGCAACTCAGTACCTGCAAGAAAATATGATGTAGTTGTTGATGCCGATGCCTTCTTCTGCTTTCTTGCTCTTACTTTGCCTTCTTGCTCCAACAATTCAAGAATGCCACCCCCTCCAAGAGTGCTCCAAGAAAACTCTAAGTAACCAAGAGTATGAGAGAGAGAGAGAGAATAATGAGAGAGCTCCAAAACTAAATTGACCAAGTCTTGCCCACTGATCCTCATAAGCCTTTTTATTAATGGGGCCTCTATTTTTTTCATTTTCCATTATTTTCCTTCAATTTCCTCCTCACATGAAAAATGTGACCTTTCACCTTCCTTTTCTCCTAATTTCCATTATTTTCATAAATAAATGTGCCAAAATAACTTTTTGCCTCTTTAATGCCTTAGCCATGCCTTTGCCAATTTCCTTAGCCATAAAAAACCAAATGAACACCCCCTAGGATGTCTTTCCCACCATTCAGCTTGGAATATGTGTCCCAATCATCTGTGGGATTTATATATTTTTACATGGAATTTTCACCAGGGATGTTACAGAACTCTCCCCCTTTGGGGAACAACATCCTTGGTGTTCAATGATACCTATAACCACAAGACTTTTGAAAACAAAACATACTGCCCATGGAGATTTATAACACAACTCGTTGTAGTATTTACAATGAAATATCTGCATAAAATCAAAAGATCATGACAACATGACAACATACCACATAATGGAGCTTTATAACATAGCTCATTATGGTATTTACAATGATCACCCTGCTTAAAAACTCATATGACATCATAACATCATGATAACATAACCACATGATAGCATAATAACATAACGCCCATACCGCATAGTGGAGCCTTATAACACAACTCGTTATGGTATTTGCATCCATACACAGGTGTACATATAAAAACCTAATCAAAATATATATACCAAAACATATGCCAAATCATATACCAAACATATATCAATCATACACTAACCATCATATAGCATCTACCAAAACATCACAAGGTATTTATTGAAACATCATATAGCATGTATCAACCAACATAAAGCATATATCAAATCATCATAAAGAATATATCAACCATCATAAAGCATATATCAATCACCATAAAGCATATACTAAACCAACATAAATCAAATACTAAACCATCATAAAGAAACTACCAAACCACCATAAGCAACCACCAAACCACCATATCAAGCTGCTAGTTCTTGTAGTTGATTTCAACTACCCAATCAGACATGTTCATAGTTCTTGTACCACGCACATAGCTTCCATCAGTTTTAAAATAAATTAAAATAAATTCACATCATACCTAATTGGTAGCTCGTTAATAAGGTACATTCCTAATCATGTTTGCTTCCTATCACAACAAGTCAAACTAGCATATTTGACCAAGTCAACATGTATAAAAATATCACATCAGGCTAGCTCAAACATAACCATCAAAATCATAAATGACATGTAACCATCATAAATAAAAATCTTAGATCACATGTAATTATCATGGGTCAGAATCATAAATCACATGTATATTAAAACCGAAATACAATACCAATACTTATCCTTCATTGATCCTTACTTCTACCTTGGTTCTTTTTGTAACACAATGGATTGGTTGCCACACCCGACAAACATCCAGTTCCTTCTCCTCAACCATGTGCACAAATGCATAGTGTGCATCACACACATACAGCCACATACAACATGCAACTCCATGCAATGCATGCATCTACACCTGACATACAACACATACACCTACACCCAGTGTACAACATAGTGCATCATCTATACTTGATGTGCAATACCACTCAATACATGTAACTACACAGAGTTCAATACAATGAGTACGCAAGCCACAATACCATGACTACATGATGCACATACATAGTACCCCATGCCCATAACACAACGTCAATGACATGCACACAATACCACATGTACACCAGTACCATATGTACAACATGTACACAGTACCACTGGTACACTGCAGCACTTGCACAATGTGTGCACAACATCACATGTACATGGCACCACCTGCACAACGTGTACATGATGCCACATGTACACTGTACCACTATACAGTGCGTACACAATACCACATGTACACAATACCACACGCACGACATGTAGACGACGCCACATGTACACAACGCCATATGCACGACATGTACATAGCACCACATGCACACAACACCACTTGTACAATATGTACACATCACCACATGCACACGACATCACTTGTACGATCATGCACACCACACCATATGTACATAGTACCAATGTACCACATGCACGCAACACCACTTGTACATAGCACTGCATATCCAACACGTACATAGTATCATCTGTACACAAAAATAAATAGCCAACATGCGCATAGCACCATATGCACAAAACACTGCGTATTCATCATGCACACAGTACAATATGTACACTGCACCATATATCCAACATGTACATAGAACCATCTATACCAGGACTGAATATGCAACATTCATACAAGACTATCTATACTAACACCCATTACATAACATCACATAAATAACATGTACACATGCTATATATGCACAACACCGCATGTGTACAAAATCACAGATGAAACATGTACAAAATATACAACATATGCATAACAGTAGTACCACACATCCCAACTGCATTGTCTCTGCCAAGTAGCTTTGTTTCTAGTGTCTTATGCATGCCTGTACCAACATGCCGCAGACCACACTGTTTTCACTTTGTTGATGTATCCTTCAACATTACCTGTTATAACATAGACATAGGCATAATACAAGTATACAATATCAAATCCTATCCACATGATACTGACCTCGTATATTTGTCGTGGCTATTCTTCCCAAATGATTCCTCTTAAGGCCAAGAACCTCTTCATGTTTTTCTCCTACATAAGCAATCATTCCTCCATAAGAATGATCCATGACAACCCTGTTAGATAGTAACATAGATACATGGATACATACATACATATATAAACGTTAACATAAAGCAATCGTGATTAGTTAGACAATGACATACATTCATACATGTATACATATATAAACTTCAACATAATCATGATCATAAAATAATTACTAGATAACATAAGATCTAGGTTAAGAGAAATTTCTTATTTATGTATAAGAATTGAGAGAAACAATTCCCAACATATTCAAAGCATACGACACCTCAAATCCATTTACTTTACCTTTTCATGTTACCTTTCTCATGACTATACTGCTACCATCCATTTACCACAATGGACCCAGCCATTCCAACTGAATATCATAGCCTTACCTTCCGCTACGCTTACTCATGCACATAGCTTCATCTGGGTCTTATATCATCGGTTGGGTACCCCAAATCTCTCCTGATTTCCATCAACTTTCCTCTTTCCCAACCAATTCCCAAGACTCAAAACATAAAAAAGGCAAGACAAGAGACAAACAAGAAGAAGACCATAAAAACCAATAACAACATGACTCTGCAAACAAAGTGATATGGCCATACACTAGACATAAACAAAGCCACAAATAAAGCTCAACAATTCATAAAATACCAAAAGAACAAGACTAAAAACAAACATCATGACTCAATCCCCATGGTTCCCAGGGAAATCTCACCCGAGCCTTCTTCAAGATTTCATGGCAACCTCTCTTGCCAACTCCCTACATCATGCTTACACATGTCAACCACATGTCCCAAATATCAAGACAATCATATTTATCAATTTGAAATCAACTTTTACAAACAATCGTGTCATAATCCATAGTTATTAGACGTAATGCTACAACTATCGACTACATTCAAGTACATATCAACTGTCTCAACACATACATGTTAGTAATATCATCTTAAAACAGAATCATTTGAACACATGCTCATATTAAGAAATTCATCAATCATTCAACCACTTGCAAACATACCATTTTAAATAAGTCAATTAGACGACATAATAGGCACCGAACACTCAAATACCAAATACATGACGTAATCAACTATGAAACACCAAGTATAATACATAAGCAAACGCATACCATAGTATACCTTAGGGGAGGCTATCTTTTTTGCATTATCAATCTAGTTAGCAAGATATAATTTTACAACATATAAACTCAAGCACTCATAAGATCATGATATCCATAATAATATCTAACTAACATGTGCACATTGTAAACTCATACACGATTATCATTCACACATATGCAAGGAAAATCTAGATTAATATGACACCATCTCACAAATATGTCAGTTTATACCTGAATATCGCAACCATAACCATGTGCATAGGTCAAAACAGGTTAACACAATACATATAACATAAATATCTTCAAGGCAACAAACATAACCATCACGCATATGACCAATCCAAATTATAACATCAATATCTCAATGAATGACCCTAATCACCAAGTTAATAGCATATAACAACAATAAGCTATATACCGTACTCATCAACAACATACAACATAATCATCAGGTTATCTAATATAAAACAACAATAGCAATGCATACAACTATATGTTACTATCATTCTTGACTATCTGACATGTGCATATAACCACACTAATCATCTAACATCTATCATGAATGTAACCATAACATCAAATACATGTTCATAAACCTAATGTATATAAATCTAATGCATATAAAATCCTTAACTTACATACCTACATGTCAAACATACAATACATGTATGATGATCTACACTTATCCCAAAGTCCAATATCACAACCTCATATAATGATTTGCATCTCTTGCTCTATCTCAACCAACACATTAGCATCATAACATCCAATAGCACCATGATGGCCTAAATTGCATACAATGACTTCACAAGGCATGTTTTGCCTACTATACATGCATAATCATAACCAAGACCATACATGCATAACAACAACCATTACTCCATTGTGAACATTACCACATGCAACCAACAATATGCATAAGAAATGAAAAATCAACTACACCTATGCATAAACACATGTAGTCAAACACAAGCGATCAATTCTTGTAATCAACCTACAAGAATGACACATGTAATCAAAATATTCAAAAATGTAACCTAACATACAAGGATGTAAGTAGGTAACATGAAAGCAACATGTAAGCGGCATATAATTCATACACAGTCAGTCACATGTTCTAAAAATGAAGACATCATGTCTATTAATTTGAAATCAGCATTTACCAATATAACAACCTATCAGCATACCCTATTACTATCCATGGTCCACACTAAGGTAGAAGGAGGAAGCTACTATAATGGTGTGATTTCCAATGTCCAATTATGGAAATGGAATCTCCAAATCTCTACTAAATTTAACCACACTTGAAAATAAATTGATTTTTATTTATCATACATTTGTATGAGACTAAGTCAAAAACATTTCATTTATTCCATTTGTAACATAATAACTAAAAACATGCCACTTTTCCATTTCCTTACATGCAACTTTTGAAATTCCTTGCATGCAACCTTTCAAATTCCCTACATGCAACTCTTCAATTCTTTGCATGAAAATAGGCATAGATCAGCGACATCCAATTATCACACTACAATACTATCCCATCCAAAAAAATAACGTTTTTTTCAAACAATTACCATACTTTTACATTTTTCTTCAAACAACTATTATACTATTACATTTGCATGTAAGCATTTCTTCAAACACTTTACATGCAAACTAATATATCAAACTATTTGCATACAAGTAAGAATATATCAACTACAAGAATACTATTACAAATCAATACTATCCCCAACCACAAAAAACATACTCATTGGGGAATATTATCAAACAGTTTGTATGCAATTAATCATTGAACCATTTAAGCATTTCATCAAACACTTTACATGCAAACTAATATAGTGAATGATTTAATGCATATATCCTAAAATGTAGTAGTACAAGTTATGGAAACTGAACCATATGATCAGTGGTATTTTTCCTCACTATGGTTCAAGTTTCAACTTCTGAGATTTCATAGATGAAAAGTTATAAGAAAAATACCAACACAATCATATTTGGTGCACAATTTTAGGAGTATCCAGAAAGCTCGATTTACACTGGTCATATCTCCTACAATATAGCGAATAAATCTCTGAAAAATTTATCACAATATAAGTGGGATTTCCTCTCATTGTGGAAAACAATTTAGCTCTTGAGAGTGCCCATAATAAAAGTTATGACAAAAATATCAGTGTGACATGTTTGAGACCTAATTTTAGGAGCATTCAGAAGGGTCAACTCTCTCTGCTCATATCTCCTAAAATATTGCAACCCAATATCTAAAATGGATACCACATAATTAATGGTATTTACCCTCAATGTGGACGATTTTTCAGCTTTGGAAAGTCTACATAAGAAAAGTTATTGCATAAATGCCAACGTGACCTGTTTAAAGTTGCATTCAGTAAGGTCATCTTCCTTAGATCATAATTCCTAAAGTATTGTGAACCAATATATGAAATTTTTACCACATTATCAGTGGGATTTACCTTCAGTATGGACAAATTTTTTACTTCTAATATTCCACAGAATAAAAGTTATAACAGATATGACATAAAGGTCTAAAAATTTAACCTTTGTTCTTCATTTCACCTATGATAGAGCCCATCGAGGCCAAGTGTTTGAACCATGCCTCTGATACCACCCTATTACAACCTTTGGGGTAAATGTGCATATATAAAAAAACCATAATAGAAACATAAATACAATAAACATATCAGCCATCAAAATCCATATATACATCAGTACATTTAAACATGAAAATGAAGGGAATGAATTTTTTTCATTAATAAATGTAATGAATCAACTGGTGATGGGACTACCACATTCCACCTGACCATAGATTGGCTGAGCCAAGTCTCTCTTTAGCCAATCACCCCCGTGCCATATTCTAATCATGAATGTGGGATCTCATAGAACACATCAATCAAAACTCATCTAGGGCTTCCAGAGGCCACCCACCTCAACCCATTAAACAGTGATTCCACCTCACGGTCGGACATCACCAAAAACCATCATCATATTGGTCTCCATTCAAGCCTTCCAGGGCTTCCAGAGTGTTTTTCCAACCAAGGCTTCTAGAACTAGTAACTCAACTCACAACTTATACAGGGCTTCCAGAGCGTTTTTCCAAACAAGGCTTCCAGGACTAGTAACTCAACCCGCCAAGGGCTTCTAGAGTGTTTCTCCAACCATGGTTTCTAGGACTAGTAACTCAACTAAAGATGTTACAGGGCTTCCAGAGTGTTTTCTCAACCAGGGCTTCCAGGACTAGTAACTCAACCCAAGCTATGTAAAAATCAGAACCAACCAAAACAAAGCAATGAAAGTAAACCCACAATCACCATGGCTATCTAGGAAATGGAAAGGCTAGGAAATCCGTTGTCAATCTTGACCATCCTCCATGTTAATGACAGATCATAACTAAGAAACCACATGCATGTGCCATGCATGCCAAAACTAGTGAAGGACTCATACATGCAACTTGGTACCTACAAGAAAATTTGATGTAGTTGTTGATGTCAATGCTTTCTTGTGCTTTCCTACTCTTCCTTTTTCTTCTTGCTCCAAGAATCCAAGTATGCCACCCCCTCCAAGAGTGCTCCAAGAAAACTCTAAGTAACTAAGAGTATGAGAGAGAGAGAGAGAGAGAGAGTAATGAGAGAGCTCCAAAACTGATTTGACCAAGTCTTGCCCACTTATCCTCATAAGACTTTTTATTAATGAGGCCTCTATTTTCTTCATTTTCCATTATTTTCCTTCAATTTCCTCCTCACATGCAAAATGTGAACTTTCACCTTCCTTTTCTCCTAATTTTCACTATTTTCATAAATAAATGTGCCAAAATACCTTTTTTCCTCTTTAATGCCTTAGCCATTTCCTTTACCAATTTCCATAGCCATAAACAACCAAATGAACACCCCCTAGGATGTCTTTCCCACCATTCATCTTGGAATACAGGTCCCAATCATCCGTGGTATTTATATATTTTTACATGGAATTTTCACCAGAGTTGTTACATAAATACTAAACTATAGGTCCTAAAATAGAGTATTACAAAAAATAGCTAAGGAGGTTTAAATGACCTTCCTCAGATTATGTGAAAATAAAACTAAAATAAAAATAAACTAAGTGACTAAATCATTTGTACTTGATCTCTGAGATTGCAAATATATGTTACAGGCTTTAGCTGAATTGGTTGGTCGATCGCAGATTATAACTGCGCAATAAATATAGCATATGTTAGTGTTGGCACCATCTTTGTGTTGAGGTTGTTAAGCACCTCAAAGTCATCCACTGACTATATGGTTTCACTAAAACTACCAGTATGCTTCCCAATTCAGCCCGCTTAACTGTCTGATCACCTCCTCCTCTTCCTGCACTGCCTGCTTCCACTGTTGCTCTAGCTGTTTCACATTCAGAATAAATCTTGGTAAACATTCTGTAACCAGGTTGGTGCCATGCATATTTTCGTTGATGGTTTCAATTATGTTTTTTACTATTGTCACTGCTATCATTTTTTCCCTTCCTACTTGCTTCAACCGAGAATCCCAATTTGTGAAAGGGATGTGTTTGTGAGATTCCTCCAGTTTCGGCAGATCAACCTTTCTCCCATCCTCTGATTCTTGAAAGGTGATAGATTCAGAAATCCTTTTAAGGATTTCATCATATTCAAGTCTCATGTCAACAACTTGGATTGTTAGCTTATCATTCATTTCGTAGTAAGGACTTATCTGAGAAATCTTCTGGAAAAGTACTTCCTTCTGATGAATTAGTTGGGAGTTAAGATTGAGCGCTTCCTTTATGAACTCATCGATTGGTGGTTTATCCTTAAACTTATTTGTTATATCTTGTATCTGTGCATCTCTTTCTGCTAGGTTGGCCTGATGTTGGGTTCACTTTTGTTCAAATTCCTACTAGAGATGGGCTACTTGTAATTCCACTTGTTAATTGGATTTTTCCTAAGCTAATTGTTGTTCTAACAGCATAATTCTTTGTTCTTTTTCCTTAAGTAGTATTTGGACCTTTGTCACTTTGTCAATATTTGTTGTGGCATAAGCTTCTGTGTATTGTGACAATTTTGTGAGATTTTCATATGGGTCCATTGGCGAGTCCTTCCAAAAGATGTCCATTGGTTCATTTTCAGAAGTTGTAACAGCTACAACATCTAGGTTTATTTTCTTCCTCTATCTCTTGACTACAACTTTGTGGGTGGGAATATAAAATACATCTAGTGTAGGTATTCTTAAACTCTCAAAACAATTTCTGAAGCGTGCGTAATAGGAATGATCACAACATTTTGAGTGTCCTTAACTCCTTCCTCTACAATTTCCAGATTTGACTTGTGTTGGATTTGTTTAGGAGTTTGTATCTTAGATGTTTGCTCAGGGTTTGAATCTGTGTGAAGCTTCTTGTTGACATGTTTCCATTCCTATTCCAAGTCAATAATTGGGCTCTTTCTTGACTGAGTTGATGCAAAGAAAATTTCTTCTTGTTTCGTTGTTGAAGTTTTCTCGATTATTTCCTCTGTAGTTCCAGTTGTGTCCTTTCCAGACTCATTATTTGTATGTCCTCCTCCATTTTCATATTGCTGCTATGATTGCTCTGACTCGTGCGTAGATCTCTATTGGGTTTATTCTTCAGAGTGTTCTTTGGAGCTGTCATCCAAGTTTATGCTGGGAGTTCGCTCCCTTATTGGTTCTATCTACAATAGGTCTAATGGGACCTTACATAATCTTTTCTCCCTATATACATGGAAAGCTCTAAGATCATCTGGTGTAAAAAGTGTCGATGCTAAATGCAACACTTGTGAGTATGTTTCTGCTTGTAGGAAGAGGTCATCAAAGGGGTCCCCTTCATGGGTGAATGGTTTTACTTTCACCATACTAATAAACGTCTTAACAGTGTCGCTCGAGTCATACTGCCTTCCCAGAAATGTAGCTAATTTCAGAGATTTAATAATCTATGCTTGTTTGCATGCATGTCCAAAATCATGTTACACAAATGCACCGCATTGTAACAGAAATGTAGGCCAAATGGCCTTCTTTATTCGTTCAGTCCTTTGCTTAATCCACCTTCCCCTACTATTTGGTAAGCTATTTCTCTGGCCAATAATTTTTCGGGGACGTAATATGGGAGAACATGCGGTGAAGAAATGCTCCCCAATACTTTGATATAGGTGAATGTCTCCTCCCCAAACCATCTGGCTACTGGCAAGATATCCACTTCGGCCTCTTTAGAAAACCTAGGGGCGGTTCTATTATATATTTCTTTATGGATGGGTAGCATGAATCCTTGACAAATTTTGTAAAAATGGGGGTGAAGCTGAGATTCCCACAATGTCTTATGGTACACATGGATAGGAAGTGGGTCTTGAACATCCACTTCCATCCCATAATGGAAAATTTAGAATTAAAACAAATTGCATCCATTACAAAAGCACTCATAAAAGATGGGGGATAAACCCTTAAAGAGGGACTTCTTTTTCTCCTATATTCCATAATGGCCTATGCTAAATTATCTGAGAAAATTTGAGTCCAGCTCATTATCATTACATTCACGGCTGCATCTATTAATGGGAGCCATTCCGGGGAAAACTTGGTGTTGTCGGGTTTACCGAACAATATACATAGCATTTTTGCTATGAAACTAGAAGGGGAAGAAATGGATGCCATGGAGTACATACCCGTTTTATCCTGTTTGAGCTTGCCTTCGTTTTTTGTCCAAGTTTGGGTGATGTCTACTGGGTCTTTATTCTCCTTGGAAATTTTCTCAAGGAACTATTTGTTGTAGAGCTTTTGCGGCTCTGGTAACTGGTACATGATTCGTAGGCTATCTGCTGAAAAATACCCCATGACCTCTTGCCTGTGATTCCTGAATGTTTAGTCTGCAATTTCTGCCTCATCAATTACCCACTTGAGCATGTCAGCATATGGGATTAGATTTGGTCGTGCTGTGCAGTGTAGGAAAGAGCATGTTGTCTCGAAATAGGAGGCATCAGATGACTCCTGGGAATTCGCCATGCCCTTGGGTGCTCTTCTTCTAATATGTTGTACATAGCCTCCCAAGTTGTAGTTCCTCCATCTTTGCTACATGGAGTATCGGAGAAAAGAGGAATCATTTCTGATTTCTCGGACGCAGCTGCCTTGCCCTTCTTTCTTGTTGTTTCCAACAATGCTCCCTGTAGATTTTTCCTGAGATGAAGCAAAGAGGAAGTTATTGAATAAACAAAAGTAAGAATGAAAATGAGAATGAATGATACCGATATCCTGAAAAAGGTGACAAGCAAGGATTTTTAATTAAACACAGATGAAAATATATCGTATCACGTCGAGCTGCTTTTAATCATAAATTCCATTAACCTATATTAAATAGCCACTCATAGTCCCTTATCGCTGCCTTTATTGCTCATTAATGTATCACATCGCAAAATGGGAAGGATGGCTTTAAAGGTGGTGGACTTAAGTTGCGAGAATGCGGATTTTGCGATTGCGATGCAATGTCACAAGTTAAATTTCGCATGTTTGATTGTGTGCTTTCTAAAAGTTCCTTAAGTTCCTGTGGGATGTGAGATGCAGGATAAGTGGTGTGTTCTTTATTATTTAAAGTTATTTACCTTATAAAGTGCTTGTCATCATGTGATGAACTTTAATCATCATTTTATGATATTGGGTTCTATCGGGTCTACTCTTTTATCGCATTTCACAACATCGTGCAGTTTGTAAGATTTCAAACCTTTCTTAAGTGTTCCAATATGATGCGATAAGGTTGATCGTCTCATCGCAATATCGCATTTCGCAAGTTTCAACATGCTTTGTGAAAGTGTGCCCTCTATGAATAACGATATGCGATACAGACATTATTTTAATAGGAAATTCCTTAGGTCTTTTTTTTTAATAAAAAACCTAATGATATTTAAGTTAAGCACAGTGATTCTTTTAATCGCTTTACGCAAATTTTTCTTGTTAATAAGGCTTTTGACTCACTTGGTCGAGCCATATGTGAAAAGGAGAGGATTGCTAGCTTTCAAAGGGTTTTGACTCGTTATTTTTCTTTATTCAAAAAATCTTAAAATAAAGTGTCTAAGTGCTAAATTTATTTTTCAAGGATTTTATCATGGGTCCCCATTTATTAATATAATATGATCTATTATACCAATAAATGGGGGTTTGTTGAATAGCACAACAATAAGCGATTTGCTGGAAGAACTAGTTATCTCTGACAGGTTTTTGAAATTTCTAAAATCTTCCAAAATAAAGGTAGTTCAAAAAAATAAAAATACATGAATTACAGGATAAGTAACATTTCTCTGAATAAAAAAAAAATCTACTTAATTACCATCCATTTGATTATCCTCTTCAATATGAAAATTGCTTTGTCTACATCATTCATTACTTGGTTTTAAAGATAAAAATAGGGGACTTGTGCAAATTAGCTTTTAGATGTACTCAGTTGTCATAGGTAGAGCCTCTACTGCCAGCAGGCGTCCATAGCCTCAACAGGGTTACTTTTTAACCAACAATGATTCAATATCCCATCTAGGTAAGAGTGCAATTTTTAAAGATAAATTCAGATTCATATACTTACTTTCTTTCTCATTTTTTTCTAAACAATTCCTTTTTCTTAAAATTTTTCATTTTCTTCTTAAAGGTCATTATCTTGGTTTGGTGGCCAAATTTGACAATGCCATTCACTAGTTGTAGCTTTAACTGAACAAGTTGGCTCATGATGAGATCCCTTGTCTTTTAATTAACATAATCTCAAGCCATTACCCTATTTTGGTATGCAATATTGGTAATGTTAGCTTGTTACTTCCCTATGATCATGGTAAGTCGTCTCTTGATGAGACGTCTCATCCTTTAAGTTTAAGCATATTTTAGAATTACACTCTAAAAAGTGAAAGCTCACTAGATGGGGAGAATCATTGACTCCTTAAGAGTTTCTGGATGACAATTATAGAGTTAAAGATGCTTCTTTGTAAAGAGTCATTGCTTTGTTATAGATACTTTTCTTAACTGATGGTAGAACAAAGGTTATTTTACAAAGTTGAGTTTACCAAAGGACAACTGATTTTGGTAGATGACAAGAAATTTTAGAGAGATAGAACTTAGCTTATGTTTCAAATGTAAAAATTATCTTCTTAACAATCTCTACTTATACAAGCGAAAAGTCAAAATATAAAATAGACTATTTACAATAGCCAAAAGTAAATGCTACTTCAACTTTTATTTTCCTAAAAGGTAAAAGTAGTAATATACAATGAATAGAAAAGATTATCTTCTATGAAAAATATTTTTTCAAAGTCTACCCATTAATAGGTATAGAATGTGTCTTGCCTGATAAATCTTGCAATAAAATGGTTGATGGGCTTATTTGTTCGACAATCTGAAATGAGACAAGCCACATTCTTTGGAATTTGGTATGCTTACCTTTTTCCTCATGTGCTTTATCCCATTTCAATACCAGGTCTATGAGCTGAAAGGATTTTGAGCTTACAGAATTTGCATCAAATGAAGATTTGACTAACTATTGATGATGTGCATGTGTGATTTTGGCCTTCTCCCTTTCTTCTTCGAGCTTAAGAATTTGTGATTATATTACTTGCATAGAAGAGGAAGGGGTTTTTTCCATAAATTGAACTAGGGCTAGATACGGAATAACTACATTTGTAGGGAGGACAACTTCTTTCCCATAGACCAAATTAAAAGGAGAAGTACCTATTGAGGCCTTCTGCATTATTCAATATGCCCATAGAGCAAATATTAAAGATTTGTGCCATTTTTTCTGACCTTGATCAACGGTTTGTTTGATGATTCTTATGAAATTTTTGTTTGTAGACTCAGCCAAATCATTTCATTGAGGAAAATATTTAGTAGAGTCTTTAAGTTTAAGCCTCTTTTAAGAGAAAATTCTGTCATAGCATTAGCTATAAAATAAGATGCATTATCAAACATGAGGGAAGATGGCAGACAAAATCTGGTAATAATAAACTGATCAATAAATTCAATGATGTTTTCTGAATTGGCTACCTTAAGTGGAATTTCTTCCACACAATTTGTGAAGTAATTAGTTGCTATAAGGATATATTTATGCTGCTCTGAAGAGTGAGGAACAATCTCACATATTATGTCAAGTCCGCATTGTTCAAATGGTTGTTCAATGTTGACTGGCTACAATGGTAATGTGGATCTCCTCTGTCTCCCAGCAGTTGCTTGACAAACTTTACATTTCCTTACATAATCATGTGCATGTTTAAATAAGGTTGGACAATAATAACCAAAATGAATGATTTTATGTGTAGTTGTGTCCCCTCCAACATGTCCACCAGTCAGTCCATCATGGACTTCTTGCAAAACCTTTTCTACCTCAGGTTTTTCAAGACATCTAAGCAAAACAGAATCATAATTTATTCTAAACAATAGATTATTGATGATTTGATATTGTCTAGATTTTAATCTCAAAGCCATTTTTCTTTTGTGACTTAGTTGCGTAGGGGCATACCCATTTTTCAAATAAAAGATGATAGCAACATATTTGGATTCAGTGTCATTGATGATTAGCTCATATACTTGTATATCATCACTTGAATATTATAGTGCTGGTAAGTTGGATGCTCCTACTAACATTATGCAAAAACCTTGACCTTTTACAATTTTGGTTGGTCTAATCTCAATGTCATATTCTTGCAGTGTTGTTACCCAATTTTCCCTTTTATCACCTACATCTCTTTGTATTAATAAATTTCTTACTGTTGAGAACGAGACTACTATCTTGGTGTGAGTTTTGAGGAGAAAGGCTCTGAAATTCTTTATTGATTTGAAAAAAAACGAAAACTTGTTTTTCAACATCTGTATAGTTTAATTCATCCCCCTGCAAATTGGAGCTAAAGAAAGAAATTGGTGCTTCAGTTTTGTCATCATTGTCCTGCGTTAATATAGCTGCATATGATTTCTCGGAAGCAAAGATATATAAAATGAAATGACTAGAAAAATTTGTGGTTGTTACTGAGGGATAATTTATGATTGGTTGTTTAATCAGATCAAAGGCTTCATGCTCAGTATGTCCCCATTTAAAAAGATATTTTTTCTTAATCATAGATTGGAGAGGTAAAACTATTCGCGACAAGTCAGGTTCAAATATGTTGACAAAATTTATCTGACCTAGGAAAGATTACATGGATTTCTTGTTATGAGGTAAAGGGATTCCAGAAATTTCTCTTATCATATCAAGATCAATGTGAATTCTTTCTTTGGATACAATAAATCCAAGGAGATTTCCTTCACTTAAAGCAAATAAATATTTCTTGGGATTGAGAGAAATTCGATACCTCTGACAAAACTCAAATATTTGTTTTAAATCCTTTAAATTATTACCACACATTTTTGAGTACATAGTTATATCATCTAAATAGATTACCACTGATTTATTAACCAAGCCTTTGAAATCTATGTCCATGGCTCTTTGAAATGTGGCACCAACATTGATTAACCCAAATGACATCTTTTGATAGGCATAGGTGCCCCATTTGGTTCAAAACATAGTCTTTAGCCGGTCATCTGGATGTACTAGAATCTGATTGTAACCTAAGAATCCATCTAGAAAAGACATTAGTTTTAAGCCTGCAACTGATTGCAGTATCTGTTCCATAGGAGGTAATGGGAAATACTAGAATCTGATTGTAACCTAAGAATCCATCTAGAAAAGACATTAGTTTTAAGCCTGCAACTGATTGCAGTATCTGTTCCATAGGAGGTAATGGGAAATTTTCCTTCTGACAAGCTTTGTTGAGATTGTGAAAGTCTATACATATCCGAACATCACCATTCTTTTTTCTGACGGGAACAAGGCTAGAAACCCACATTGAGTGCCTGACAGGAAATATAATTTTGGCTTTGAGCAGCTTATTCAATTCAGATTTGATCTGATTTTCTAAATTTGGATGGATCTTTCTTAGCTTTTGCTGCATGGGTTTTTCATCAGATATCATGGGGATGGTATGTTGAATTATGGAAGTGTCATATATCTTAAGGTCTTCATAGTTCCAAGAAAAGACATTCTTGTATTTCTTCAACAAATGAATGAAGATTAATTTTTCATCTGGTTTAAGACCAAGTCCTAGATTAATATTCTAAGGCTTAAGGTCAGTTCCAAGATTAGCTAATTCAAACCTCAAAGTTGAAATTTGGAGTTTTGAGTTAGTGGGATTTTTTAATCTGTCCTTGAGATCATATAATTCCTCTAGCTTAACCACAGACTTAGGTATGGAATTCATAGTATTTTCTTTCTTAAGCTGGGAGTCATGTTGATATTCATCTATTATCTAATCATCATAAGAACCTTCAGATGTTAGAAAACTTTTGATATCTGAATCATTATTAAAGACTTGCCAATTGGTAATATTATCAGGAATAGAAGGCCTAAAAAACAATTCAATAGAAAAGTGACCAGAGCTATAATCTCCTGGTGGAATGAGCTTGGATGCAACATTAGCCAAAATATCGGCACTTGCATTTTGGAGTCTTGGGATAAGGTAAACATTAAACGTTGTAAAGTGAGAAGTGAGGTCCTAGACTAATGATTGATAATGTTTCAAATGTTGAAACAAACAATGTATAGTATTTCTTATATGTTTTATCACAATTTCTGAATCTCCAAACACTTGAAGATGTTTGATATTAAGGGCGATGGATTTATACAGACCTTGAACCAATGCTTCATATTCGACAGTGTTGTTTGTGCATTCAAATTCAAGCCTGTATGCTAACATAGTTTTTTCTCCTTCTGGGCTAACTAATATGCATCCTGCTCTTGCTCCATCGTTAGATTTGGATCCATCAAAAAATAATTTCCAAAATAAAGAGCTAACTATAGGTTTATCTACAAAATTTATACACTTAGAAGAATTTGTTTGAGAATAATTTTCAACTTGAGATATAACAGAATTTTCCAAGAAGGGTGAAGTATTTACATTAAAATTTCCTAGAAATGATTCAACTGAGTAGTTTCTGATGATATTGCTGTTATATGCGTCGGGCTCATTCTCTCCCTCTAATTCCGTAATGATATACTTTTGATGTTTTTCATGGTCAACCCTTATTTGATTTGGCTTACCATTATAGGGAAGCCACATGTGGGACCAGTCAGTTGCAAAATAACCATGAATATTTTCTGACCAATCTCTACTAAGGATTAAGCCATAAAACTTGGGGATATCAGCCACAAGAATGTCAATGACTTGACACACTTTCAGGTTTGATGATACACGTGACTTGATTGAGTTCTCCTATAACTTCGAGTTGGGATCAGTCTAACTGCACAATGCGAATAATAGATATTTGGGGCTCCACATTTAATTTTGCACAAATTGTTCTTGGTAAGATGTTAGATGGAGCTCCAAAATCGACTAAACAATTATGTAGATTCTTGTTGAAAACCTCAAAAGTTAAAATAAATGGAGGAGTATGGGATTTGGATCTTCCTCCTATTAGAGAGATATCAGTAGGACTGATTCTGTCTAATGAGGTATTAGGAGGCCTTCCCATTTCTTGGGCAGCTTGCGAGATTACAGTGGCAAGAAGCAAGGAAGTAGGGACTACTTTTAGATCTTTGAAAAATATCTTCTGTTGATGTTTTAACTTGCTAAGCTCATGGAATGTGATATTTGACCTAGTCTTTTTCATATCTTCTACTATGTTGTATTCCATTTCATCGGAGACTAGTAGGGTTTTAGTTGAAGGTGAAGAATTTGTTTGAGGAGAAGTTTGAGTGGATTTAGATGAATATTTCTTACCTATTGCTTTGCCTTTGGGATTCAAAGTTGATACCTTCTGCTTTGGATTTGTTTGTGGAAAATCAACAGGGATTCTACTCCTAGTTGCAATAGGTAGTGCTTCTTGTGCTTCTTCATTAGGAAGGATAAAATTCCACATTCCTTGTAACTCGACTACTTCTTCATCATCTATTTGTTCTTCAGTTGTTGATACTTCTTGTTCCTCCACATTTGATTCAGCATTTGATATGGTGCTTGGAGGCTTAGTATCAGAGGAGGGATTTCTTTTGTATGGTCTGAAAGATTTCTTTGAGGAATTCTCTACTACCTGTTTCTTGATATGAACCATTTCATTAGACATGGTTTTAAGGACATTTTGTAGACCTTCAAGATCAAAAGGATCTTTAGGTGGTATTTTCTTGGATTCATCCCTAAAATTTACTTTCTTGTATTTTCATTCTTCTACGACATTCTTCTTATCTAAGGCTAAAATACGTTTTTCTATAGTTATGGCTTCTTTCATGTTTTTTCCAAAGTTGGTTTGGCAACTCTATCGACAAAAATAATTGTGTTTGAGGGAAGGGTAGAAATGTACCATTCCTTTTGGACATCATCGCTGGGCTTAGATGTCGTTCAGATTTTATTCATTAACTTGTTAAAATGTGAATTGAATTCCTTAATTGGTTCCCTAGGTTCGGCTTTCAAGTTGGAGAGATCATTGTTAAGAGTAGCCATTGATCTATCATCACCAAACTTGGTTAGGAGCTGCTCTTGAAAGGCATCCCAACTATTAATGGAACCCGATGATAATGAAAAGTACCATGATCATACTAATCCTTGTAAGTTATAAGGGAATAATATTACAACTTCATCTTCTTCCACTACTTCGTTGAGGTTTATGGACAACATAAAATTGTTTATGAGTTCTTCAGTTGGTAAGCCATCATCAGGATTAAACTTTGGTAACCATTTTTCTAGATGGGTGGGCAATGGATGTAAGGGTCTTGCCATCCGAACAACTCCTGGATTTTTCCATGGCTTTTGTGGGTTTTGAACCATCGTAGTTATTTGTGTAGAGGAATATGTTCTTGTATTTGAAGGTGATTGGGTAGAGGAGGCTTGTGCTCCAGTACCAGTGTATACCATGATCTAGAGTTGTGAGGTGGATGGTTGATTTTGTGATCGAGTGGATGGAATGAATGAGGATGTTTGAGGTGATGATGAGAGAACCTCACTATGGGATTCATGTTGTGTCTTCTTAGCTCTCTTACAGTTTGGTAGAGGGAATTCAAATGGCGGGATCCCAAAATTTTCACTTTGTGCTCTAGTTAACCTTTGAGATGAGGGAAAATGAGAAGAAACACTAGCTTGGGATAACTCAAATTATTCTTGAGATATTGAAATCCCCTGTAGCTTATGGATCAAAGACTGAACATCAGGGGTTTCTATAGAAGAAGATTGATCTGACTTCTTTGAGATCACAGTAGTGGTTCTAAAGTTTTCTTTACAACTCCTCACTTAGGATTTTGAGATTTGGAATGCGATCGATAAGTTGGAGGAGATGGTGAGGGAGTTTTACTCTTAGAATGGCCTAATTATTTGAATTTACTTGCCATTCATATTTATTCCCTTCTTCTAGCGCCAAAATGTTGAAGCCTTGAAAATTGTTGCGACAACATGGGGGAAAACCACCTGATCTGGACCTTGGTTAGCATCTCCTTTTCCATTTGGTGTAGTGGCTTTGACTGGGGATAATGGGACCAATTTCCCAAAAAAGATTTTGATAGTGTTGGCGGGGAGATATATGATGTAACGGGAGAATGGCTGAGCTAAGTGTAATCTATTCTAACTATTAAACAAATGCATATATCCTGGTTTAACACTATTTAGCTATAAATATACCCGGGAATTAAATACAATATGTGATCTATAATGATGTCCTACAACAATTGGTAATATGGATCATTCAACTGCAATAGGAAGTGAAATCGTTTAACAATAGTCATTTTGGATAAATAGTTAGACAAAACAATTGTGAAAGATATATCACATATAAAATCATTCATGTATTCAGAATAAAGTTAAAGCCTACATCATACAAAAGTGAAATAATGCTAAATTGTAATTCAGAATTTCACACATAAAGCAATTTAAAGAAGAGCTATTGCCTGATACATAAATAAAACAAGATCATAAGATAAAAGTACCATATATGATGAGTCCTACTCATGTGTTTCAACAATATTTATCCAATATCAATCAATCCAACACATTTTAAGAGTACAAAAGTGCATTTCAGTAGAGTATGTTAGATATTTGAAAGAAAATAGATCATCTTCCATTCATTCCATCAAAACATCCTCAAAAGTATAGAATTGAATTTTTTTGAAGAATGTTTCTGATAAAAATTTTGGACCCCTCTCTAAATGCATGAGAGGGGTTTAAATACTAAACTATAGGTCTTAAAATAGACTATTACAAAAAATAGTTGAGGAGGTTTAAATGACCTTCCTCAGATTATGCAAAAATAAAAATAAAATAAAAATAAACTAAATGACTAACTCCTTTGTACATGATCTCTGAGATCGCAAATATCTATCATAGGCTTGAGCTGAGTCAGTTGGTCGATCGTAGATTTTAACTACGCAGAAAATATAGCGTCTTTTAGTGTTGGCACCATAATTTGTGTTGAGGTTGTTAAGCACCTCAAAGCCATCCACTGACTGTATGGTTTCACTAAAAGCTGCCAGTATGCTTCCTAATTCAGGTTGCCTAGCTGTCTGATCACCTCCTCCTTTTCTTGCACTTCCTAATTCCACGGCTGCTCTAACTGTTTGACATTTGGAAGAAATACCAGTACATATTTTGTAACCAGGTTGGCGCCATGCATATTTTCATTGATGGCTTCAGTTACGTTGTTTGTTTCTGTCGTTGCTATCATTGTCGGCCTTTCTGTTTGCTTCAACCGAGAATCCCAATCTGTGAAAATGATGTCTTTATGAGATTCCTCCAATTTCGGCAAATCATCCTTTCGCCCATCCTTTGATTCTTGCCACGTGATAAAGTCAAAAATCCTTTTACAAATTTCATGATACTCAAGTCTCATGTTAACATCTTGGTTTGTTAGCTAATCATTGGTTTCACAATAAGGACTTATCTGTGAAATCTTCTGGCAAAGTACTTCCTTCTCCTGCATTAGTTGGGAGTTATGAACTCATCGATTTGGGGATTATCCTTAAAATTATCTGTTATATCTTGTATCCATCCATCTCTTTCTGCTAGGCTGGCCTGATGTTGGATTCCCATTTGTTCAAATTCATGCTGGAGCTAGGCTACATGTAATTCCACTTGTTGATTGGATTTTTCCTGAGCTAATTGTTGTTCTAATAGCATAATTCTTTTTTATTTTTTCTTAAGCATCAATTGGAACTCTGTCGCTTTATCAATAGTTGTTGTGGCATAGACTCCTGTGTATTGTGAAAATTTTGTGATCTTTTCAGATGGGTCCATGGGCGAATCCTTCCAAATGATGTCCATTGATTCATTTTCGGAAGTTGTAACAGTTACAACATATAGATTTATTTTCTTCCTCTGTCTCTTGACTACAACTTTGTGTGTGTGACTATAAAATACATCTAGTCAAGGTATTTCTTCAACTCTCAAAACAATTTCTGAAGTGGGCATAATAGGAATGATTTGAACATTTTGAGTGTCCTTAACTCCTTTCTCTATCGTTTCCAAATTTGAATTGTGTTGGATTTGCTTAGGAGTCCATATCTTAGATGTTTTCTCAAGGTTTGAATCTGTGTGAAGCATCTTGTTGAACTGTTTCCATTCCTGTTCCAAGTCAATATTTGGGCTCTTTCCTAACTGAGTTGATGCAAAGACAATTTCTTCTTGTTTCTTTGTTGAATTTTGCTTGGTTGTTTCCTTTGTAGTTCCAGCTGTGTCCATTTCAGACTCATTATTTCTATGTCCTCCTCCATTTTGTTGGCTTGTGTTATATTCTTTCCATGACTAGCCGACGTAGTTAACCGGGGGGTTAGAAGGGGGGCGGAGCCCCCTTCATTGCGATGATTTGTGTAGTGGGGGGGGGGGGGGTGGTCATAAGGGGTTTGAGGCGCGCAGGTAACCCCACTCTATGGGGTCCAGGGCAACGCCCTGGAAAATTTTGGTTTTGAACCCTATGTTAAGTTGGGTGAACCCACCTATGGTTTTGTGCATGACTTTCGCACATGGTTTTGGACGAGATGGTTTTCGGTCCATGGTATTGGATGCTTCGGCACGTATAAATATGCATTATAACATTGAAAGGAACATAATGAAAAATCAAGCTGGTAGTCCCGATTTTGGGACCCAGGGGAAATCTCTGTGTATATGTGTTTTATGTGTTATGCTCTCGCATTATTTATTTTTGGTGTTTTAGAATTCATATGTAGGTAATTTTTCTACGGGGTTAAAACCTACATTTGGTATCGAAGCTGTTTTGGCTTCAAGGGGACGCCTTTGTTGCTGAGGAGTTCCGCTCGAGCCTATGGTAAACCCCATTCAGTGGGAGATATGTGAGATCGTTTCTGGTGGTGAAAGAAGATAGCGAGGAGTGGAAAGATAGAGATCGAGAAATTCAATGGTTAGAGTTTTGAGTTGTGGAAACTCAAGATGGAGGATCTATTGGTGGATGAAGATCAGTGGATTGTGGTAGATTCGGGTAATAAACCAACAAGAGTGTCAGATGAAGAATTGAAGAAGTTGGATTGGAAGGAAAAGAGCACAATACGATTGTGTGTCTCAAATTTAGTATTGTTGAATGTATCAGGGAAAGCTACGGTGAAGGATTTGTGGGACAAGTTAGGGACTTTGTACCAATCTAGGTCTCTGGTGAATAAATTGTTCCTGCGGAAAAAAACTGTATAACTTGAGGATGAAAGATGGAGACTGGGCGACAGAGCATCTGAATGCATTTAATAATGTGGTAAGTTAGTTATTATCTGTTGATATTAAAATTTCAGATGAAGATAAGTGCATCATTTTGTTGTGTTCTCTACCAGATTCGTGGGATAGTTTGGTTATTGCAATGGGTAGCAATACAACTTCCTTGCAGTTTGATGAAATAGTCTCATCCTTGCTAGCGGAGGAGATGAGATGGAAAAATATGGAGAGCTAGAATGGTGATGCCTTGTCTATACGAGGATTGTCCCAAAACAGAAACAAAAATAAGTCATCGAGTGGGAGATCTAAATCTCCAGGAAAACCTATAAGGGTGGTGTGCTAGAAATGCGGAAAGGAAGGGAACTACAAAAAGGATTTTAAATCTAAAGCCCCTCATAAAGGAAAGGGATCTGATGATGCTCCTTTTGCAGAGGTGAAAACCACCACAGATGATGGTGGGGATGTGTACTTGGCTTCTTCAAGTACACATGTAGATCATGAGGCATGGTTGATTGACTCAGGTGCATCCTTTCACTTCACTCCCCATAGAGAGTGGTTTTGCAAGTATGAGAAATACGATGGTGGTGATGTCTTATTAGGGGGATGATAGGAAGGCTAGAATGGTTGGTCGTGGAAAAGTAAAGTTGAAGTTGCAAGGTTGAAGGGTTAGAACACTTCCAGGTGTTCTACATATTCCTGCATTGGCCAGAAATCTGATTTCTGTAAGCAAGCTGGATGATGCAGGTGTAAAAACAGTGTTCAAGATGGATACCTGCAAGATGGTTCGGGAAGCATTGGTATTGATGCAGAGAGTTCGGATTGGAACTCTGTACAAGCTGCAAGGTAGCACTATTGTTGATGGGTGCAACAAATCTGTGGCTCTTGAAAGTGGAGCAGAAAATTTATTGGTCTCTGGAGAGAAGACCATGTTGTGGCATCAAAGGCTTGGACATATTGGAGGGAAGGGCCTTCGAATACTTCATGGTAAAGCTATTGTAGAAGGTATGAGTAATAGCTCTTTGGATTTTGATTTCTGTGAAAATTGTGTATATGAGAAGCAAAATCGAGTGAGTTTCCCCTCTGGTGGTAAGAGGGTGAAATAGATATTAGAACTTGTGCACAGTGATGTGTTTAGACCTGTGAAGGTTCCATCACTGTGTAAGTCTGTGTACTTTGTATCATTTATAGATGACTTCTCAAGGAATATGTGGATATAATTCCTTCAGATGAAATCTGAAGTCTTTGACAGGTTTAAAGAATTTAAGGCTCTGGTGGAAATCCAGACAGAGAAGAAGATAAAGGTGTTGAGGACAGATAATGGTGGAGAGTTTTGCAGTAAGGAATTTGAAGAATTCTGCAAGAAGTGTAGTATAGCACGGTAGAAGACTATTCCATACACACCTAAGAAAAATGGAGTTGCAGAAAGAATGAACAAGATGTTGATGGAAAGGGCAAGAAGCATGCTCAGTGGTGCTGTGTTAGGACAGGAATTCTAGGCAGAGGTGGTGGAGACAGCATGTTACCTGGTCAACAGATCACCTTCATCAGCGTTGGAGGATAAGACTCCACAAGAGGTATGGACTGGTAAGAAACCCTCTCTATCACATATAAGGGTATTCGGATGTGATGCATATGTACATGTTCTAAAGGAGAAAAGAACCAAGTTGGATAGTAAATCTGAAAAGTGCATCTTTATTGGGTATAAGGATGGTTTAAAGGGTTATAAGCTTTGGAACCCAGTAACATGGAAGGTTGTGTACAGCCGAGATGTGGTGCTCAGAGAGGTAAAATATGTTATTAAACATGAAGTCCAACCAAAGGAACCTGAGAAGATAGAGTTTGAGATTAAGGAGGAAGATTCAGACTCTACAATAGGGGAGGAATTAGAAGATGAAGAGCACAAACTCTGGGTGTGAGAAGATTAGTTCGAGAAAGAAGGTAGCTAAAAAGTTATAGTCCATATGCTTTCTGTTCAAATTTTGTTTTATCTGTTACTGATGATGATCCCAGAACTGTGAAGGAAGCATTAGATTCAGAGGATGAAAAACTCTAGAAAGAGGCCATGGTTGATGAAATGGCATCTTTGCGCAAAAATGAGGCTTGGGATCTGGTGTATTTTCCAGCTGGAAGAAAACCCATTGGCAATAAATAGGTGTTCAAAAATAAGACAAATGCAGAAGGAAAGGTGGAGAAGTACAAAGCTCGGTTGGTAGAAAAAGGTTATTCCCAAGTGCCAGGAATTGATTTTGGTGATATTTTTTCTCCTATTGCCAAGGTAACTTGTATTATATTACTTTTATCTGTTGCTGTTGCTTTTGATTTTGAGGTAGAACAGATGGATGTGAAGATAATATTTCTTCATGGGGATCTAGAAGAGGAAATATACATGAAGCAACCTGAAGGCTTTGCGGTGAAGGGTAAGAAATAA